>OMLI01002518.1:0-12890 GCA_900302605.1 Rondeletia loricata
CCGGAACATCCGCCTGCCGCAGACACCACTGCTCCATCAGACCAACCTGAGACCACCCCCAGCCAGCCCCAAGCCCAGGGGCCCCCAGACATCAGCCAGCTCCTGCTTTCTCTCCTGGGGGTGGCCGAGGCAGGGGGTGTGGCGCCTGTTGTGGCCCCGTCCATCACCGTCGCCACGTCCGGTGTCCCAGCCTTCATCCAGGGAGTGACTGACTTCATGCAGCAGGTCAGTTGCTGAATGTTAGACCCTGAATGGGCACACTTGCTTGAGTTTGCATAAAACTTGTATACGAGTTTGCATATGATTTATTTATTTACTTATTAAGGTAGACCTATTCTCAGACCATGTGTGGTGATTGTGTCACTGGAAAGATGTCATCTAAAATGTTAGTTTGCAAAATGTAGATGGTCACTTTGATTTGTAGAAACAATATTAGAATAGGTTTCGAAAAGCAATTGCTTGTACAAAGAGTTCACACTATTCCCCTTTTTTTAGAAAATGGTACTTGGTGCAACCCTCAAACACTTGAAACAGAAACTGTCACAACACAGCCAATGGGCTCCCATACTGACTCTTTATGATCAGAGTAACGGCTATTACCAACTTTTCTACTTTCTCCATTTTAATTCTGGTTGTTGTTGTCATAAACTCTCAGCTGCCTACGTACTTTGAACCCCTGCCTCTTCCTTGTGACTTTCCAAAGTGTCTGCTTTCTGGCTGCCTTGTGCCCCATAGCCCTTAATGTTTAAAAAAAAATGCTGCTGGCATTTTGAAAAAAGCTGAATAGTGTGAACACGTCCTGATTCTTTGTATCCATTTCATTTCTAGGCCTCCCAGCCCATCTTACCTCCGCACCCTCCTCCTTCCGGTACCACTCCTGCTCCCCCTGTAGGCACCACCCCCACGCGTAACACCACCACGGCAGCCGATGCCTTCAACCCGGAGCTGTTCACAGGCATCGTTCGCGGCGTCCTATCCACCATGATGGGCTCACTGGGCCAGGCCCAGAATGACACAGAGAGCATTGCCCAGTTCATGCAGAGGCTCTCCCAGACCACCAACATCTTCATCAGCCCCGAGGATCCTACTGGTAAATAACATACTGTACATCTGTTAATTTCAGCACAGTGGCCGAGGGTAGCAGTCTATGTTTTATGTCAGTCATGGAGCGTATCGGAAAACTATTCTTCTGTATTTTGTCCCATTTTCCTCTTCTGTTTTTAGTTGGTTGCTACTTTTTTATTTCATTTTCATATTCTCCTCTTTCTTTGCTTTTCGATCTCGATTGAGGTTCACCCACTGTACTCCTGGTAGCTGAAAGCTACCAGCTCAGTTCCTCATTCTTTCTCTTATCCCTCTGACTTCCTCCCTGTCTGTAACTCTGTCGTGATACCACTAGTGTTTGGTAATGAAAGAACTATACCTATTGTACTATTGTATGTATTAATATATATTGACAAAAAGCTTTGGTCAAATTGAATAATTTGTATTTATTTTAAACTGCTTGGAAAACTAGATAGTTGGGGTTTACTGGAAAACCCCACCCATCTGCTACTCCAAGCAGATTAAAACAAACGCTAAAGAAGGATTTGAAAATGATACTTGGCCCAGGTTTAAATTATGGACATTATTTTGACCATTTTGTTTCCCTTCTTTTGCTGTCTTGATTCACTCTCTGTCTCTCTTACCCGTCTATCAATGTGGTGCATTGTATTTTAGTGTATTGTACTGTACTGTCCCCTCCTTCCCAGGGTTTTTTGGAGAGTTGCTGACATTGGTGTGCCAGACATTCACCATGTCTGACCTGGTGGCACTCCTCCACGGCCAGCACCAGCCCCTGGGCCGCATCCAGCCCCAGCTGGCCCAGTTCTTCACCCAGAACTACCTCAACAGCAGAGAGCCCACTGACCAGAACATCACCGTCAGTACCACTCACCATCTGGAGTAGAAATGGCTCCTCCTTTTAGATGTTATTGGTTACTTTAAAGGAACAATTCACCCCAAGACGCTTTAAAATTGTTTAAAAAACAGCTATTGGTGATGTACCTTGTATTTTTGGGCCCATGTTGTTGTTTGGCGGTGTATTTTTCTTATTCTCATGGATAACTGGCTAAACATAGATGATGTAACATCACATTGATGTTTCCAGTGCAGCTACATTGGAGTTTGATAGCAGACCATTTTTCAGCTATCTAACAATCAATAGTAAACATCAGGTTCTGGTGTCAGTTCCTCAGAATCAAATGTTTTCTAATCTCACCATTTTGCACCCACTTTCAACAATCATACTGGGAGAAATCCATCGTAGAAGAGGCAGAGATACCAACTTCTCCACCGACAGTAACCAGAATAGACCAGAATGCAATGCAGCCATAAGACCCCTTGACTAAGGGGTGCGACTCATGTTTTTTTCAACTGGAAAACCTCTCGCTCCGCTACCCCACAGGTGAAAGGGCGGCTGTAGCCCAGTAGGTAGAGCAGTCGGCCAATGATCGGAGGATTGGCGGTTCGATTCCCGCTCCTGCTGAGTTCACATGCCGGTGTGTCCTTGGGCAAGACACTTAACCCCTTACCCACCTTGCCTCGTGTGAATGCGTATGAATGATCTTGGTGGTGGTCGGAGGGGCCGTTTGGCGCACACTGGCAGCCACGCTTCCGTCAGTCTGCCCCTGGGCAGCTGTGGCTACGTCTTACCACCACCGGTGTGAATGTGCATGAATGAGTAATGGTTTCTGTAAAGCGCTTTGAGCATCACACTGTGCTGAAAAGGCGCTACATAAATCCAAGCCATTATTATTATTATTATTATTATTGAAAGCAACAAGTTCATGCCTGGGGGTTTTGAAAGTAATTCTGGGAAATGTAGGAAATCACTAACTGAAGTAGAAGTAGATGAGGCAGGTTGAGGGAAAGTGGGTACACCGAAAAAGTAAATTACAACATTTGAACACAAAATAACAGATTGATATCTAACAGTGTTAAGAGTATCCGAGGGTGGATTTTTCCTTTAATATCAGGCCTGATTAACTCTTGCATTTTCTTCTTTCCTCTTCCCTGTATCTGTTTCTTTCTTTCTGTTTTCCACCCCTAGGCTGCTGCTGAGGGGCTCGTCAACGAACTGGAGGTGTACATCACTGAGAGCTTTGTAAGTCCTTAAGGTCCACCCATCTTTCTTTCATAATAACAGTGTGATTAAATGCCATCACAACATGTTCAGTTCACGAAGATTTATTGACACAATAAGATCATTCTTACTTTGCCAAAGCTTTTATGCAAAACACATTACCAATGCATCTCGGCTTAGAATAAACACAAGCAGACATATACAGTATACACACTCTCCCTCAGCGTGTGGCGGGCAGCTATGTATTTTGCAGCCAGGTTAGATATTGTTTGATAATTCACCTAGTAGATATTGTAATTCAGTGCTACCTGTGAAATGTTTTAATCCATTATAACTGCACTCCCTTCTTCATCTCCCACAGAGAGAGTCCTCGGTCACGGTGTTGGAGGGGGTTGACATCACCCAGACCAACATGTCCTTCTTCAGACAGCAGCTGACATGCATCGCCACACACATTCTGCATTGCACTGGTAAACAAAAAAACCACAGTTTGAATCAGTTGCATCATGTGGTCTTAGTCTTAGAGGGGTTTGGAAAAGTATAATCATTTGTAGCAGTGGTGATTGGGGTTATGTATAGTTCCACGTCTGCCCCCGTTTGCGTTAAAGTGCAGGTTGCAACACTAGAAGTAATCCTATTTGAATTATTTATTAGGATAAAAAGCACTATTTCTGAACACCGCCGCTATACATATGTGTTTTGTGCTATATTAAAATTATTCTCTGTAGCAATTGTGGTACTTTTCTTGAATGTAAAGGAATTAATGAATGTATTTTGTATCAACGTCTGTCCCACCCAGATGAATCATTCGGGCCCCGGTTGCTACAGATGTGCAACCAAGCGCTGTTTGAGTGTCTGGCCCTCAACCTGCACTGCCTGAGAGGAGACCAGGGTGCCCTCACCGCAGTCATCAACCACCGCATAGTCAGTACACACAGTCTCTCACTAATTCACTCACTCAGTTTCTTTCTGCTTGTATTGCCCTCTCTCTCTTACTCACTCTCACTCTCTTCTCATATTCCCTTCTGTTGCTGTTCATTCCTTCTATGCCCCCTCTTCATTCACCTGTCCACTCTGTAGCCCTCATTGTGTCCTGACAATTTCTTTTTGTGATCCTAGAATGATTATGTAAGAGAGAACTGCTAGGAAAAGAAATAAGAGCTTAGGAGAGCGGTAGATGGGTATATTTTGACAATTAAGAGAGGAATGTTGCCACTAAAGGGTAAATTATACTTCTGTGTCAAAGCTACGCCGTACCTATGGCATTGGTTTCTACGGCGGTGCAAGCATTTATAGTTCTGCGTCAGTGATTCTGCCACGACGCCGAAATCGGCGGATGTCACCCTACGCGCAGTTAAATATTTGGAGAGGTGTACGTAAGCTACGGCGGCAGACTTATGGCGTAGCTACTCCGTTGTTTCGACGCAGAAGTATAAATTACGCTTAAGACAACAAAGATATAGAGGAACATGTCTTTTGTGGTTTCAGCGGAGGATGTCCAGCGACATGAGCCCCAGCCTGGTCAACTGGATGACCAGCATGATGACCATGAGGCTGCAGGTCATTCTGGAGCACATCCCCGTCACACGGGAGCAGATCCAGACCTACATAGTCCACACACAGGTAATGGACCGGACACACACTCCCATATACATTTACATTACATTTTAGGCATTTTAGCTATGGGTTCAGTGTCTTGCTCAAGGACGCTTGGACAGGTCACCTGAATATGGATGGGCACACATTGGTTGTTGTGGGGATCGGACCTGTGACCGGGATGTGGCCTCTAACCACCAATATTCATATTTATATTTATTTCCTGAATTTTATGTTTTAACAGAACCGAACACACGCACAGGTTACACACAGAGAAAGCAGTCTCTCTTATCATAAGTGTCTGATGGCTGTTACGTATCCTGTTACATTGGACAACTCGTCTGAAATGGCTAATAAATATTGGATGACATTCTTTCACAGAGAGAGCAGTCTTCTGCAAGTGGCACACAAGAGCCTGAATGGGCACAAAGTGTAACAGTAAGTATGGTGTATGTTTAATGTCCTTTTAAGATGAACTTAGTTTGATATATTAGCCCTAGGTACTGCTTTTTGTTTTTAGTGCCCTCATTTCGCTCTCTTCCACTTCCAAGATTGAGGACACCCACTCACCAGCTGCAGCCACCACAGCCGAGGAGGCCATGTCGGCGTCACGAGAGACGAGGGCGTTGTCACTGGAAACGAGGGTGCTGCCGGGAGAAATGGGAGCTTCAGGAGGAGCCGCGCCTTTAGGTGGCACCATGGCAGCAGCGGGAGCTGAAGGAGGAAGTGAGGAGTCTGCTGGAGAATCAGAGGCCTGGGCGGCTGCTGTACCTCCTGTAAGAGCCCCCACAGCTTGTTTGCTGTCTTTTTTTAACCTTAATCTTTAACCTTTATCTGATTTTGATCACCACACATGCTTTTTATTTTTTAGCACAACCCTTCTTCACATTCATACATTTAGGTTGCATTCACGCCAGAGCTGTTTGGTCCGCTTTAAACGCACCAGTTTGTTTCCTCGGATAGTCCGCTTGGTTTGGGGTGGTGTGAAAGCTCATTCGAACTGTGGTGTGGACCAAATGTAGGTCTCGGTTCGCTTCCAAGTGAACCCTGGTGCGGTACGTTTGTGGTGTGAATGCTCATCGGACCAAACACAAGACCAAATATAGGAAGTGACCCGATAAACAGTGCATCTCCATGACAACGTTACGTTACCTCGCTTGTCGTCTGTAACAACCCCAACACATCGTAGTCTCTTATCATCAAGGTTCGCCTTCTCCTTCAGTATTGTCTCACGCTTCTCATTTGAAGAATGAAATGGTCGCTGCCTCGTCTGCTGCTCATATTGGGTGCCTTCTTGTAAAATGTGTTTTTGGTAGGAACATCAAAGTAAGAGCAGAAATCCCAAGACCGCATAAATTTGGTGTTGCTCCATGTTTGTGTTTCGTGGATTTCACTCCGGAAGGGGAGGGATTTCCCCTCTATTCTGTCCAATAGCAAGGAGATGTGCCAAAAGTAAAACTTGCGTGCGAGGAGAAAAACACACTGCGAGCGCAAGTCTTTGTTGCAATTTTTTTACGCTTGCGGTTCTTTCTTTTTTGCTCGTGACCTTTTGATTTATGATTGCGTTGTTATTTTTTACGCTCGCGGTTCTGATTTACACGCGCGTTGTTGTTTTTTACGCTCACGGTTCTTTATTTTTTGCTCGCGGGGGGAGGCATGATAATGACGCCATAGACAAGTGATGGAAGTGCAGTGCAAAAACACCACAGCAATCAAAAAAATAAATCTTGCAGATTATCACTTTAAACAGAAGGGACTTTGAACTTCAATTTGGAGATCTTTATAAGCCTGACATTATTTGCTCCTGTTAAGCATAACCCCTGGTGACCCATGATCCATATCTTCCCTGTGTGTCTATGTGGTAGGAATGGGTGCCCATCATCAGATGTGATCTGATCACCCAGAGGAAGATGAAGGCTCAGCCTCCATTGTCTGACGCCTATTTGCATGGGATGCCTGCCAAACGCAGGAAGGTAATCGGATCGGGTGGAATCTTCCGTACTCGTTGCCTTTGAGTGTCATCTGTCTTTACCTGTCGTGTGTGTGTGTGTGTGTGTGTGTGTTCTCTCAGACAGGACAGGGGGGTGGAACCCTCCTCTCCCTCTCTGATGCAGTGAGTCAGGCAGCCAGAACAGCAGGAGTGAAGCCCATCACCACTGCTGACCGGTTGCAGGAGGAGCTGGAGAACCAGGAGCTCCAGGAGGCCTATGCAGAACAGGTAGGTGGATCATAAATGTGCTTCAGCCCAAGAGTGGGGATGCACTATACAACAATTAGGCCAGTTATTGCCACGATTTGGCCATTACAAATGATTTTCAACAGCCATCTGATCCAGTCAAGACCGTCTGACTTGAATCTAGACAGGTCTTGACATTCTCCTGTAGTGTGAGCTGATCAGTGACTCAAATTGTAACAGAGACCAGCAATAGCCAATAAGGGTTGAACGCAAGAGTTGCGTGACGTCGTGCACGTAACAGCGTCAGCTGTGATTGATGCACGTAGCAGCGTGAGCTGTGATTGGTCCACTTCTGGATACAGACAGACAGACAGACATGCATACAGACTAACGCTGTTCTAGACTGTGTTGCCACACCGTAAAAAAGTTTAAATAAATAAGTCAGAAATTCAAGCTTTCTTTACATGAGGACCGTCCTCCCTGTCCTCTATAGACGAGCCTCCTCTGGTAGTGTCTGATCACCAACTCCAACTCGACGTCAAACGTGTGTACCTTGATGACATTCGACGAAGAATTCTGCGAATGGCAGTTGTTACATAATGTGATGTCAAGGCTGTTCAGTCTGTTCAGTCATGTAGTGTCTCTAGCCTGACATTTGGTGATATGCAGATTTAGTCCAATGGGATGTTTTTTGTGGCACTCTATTGATCACTGAGGGGGAAATTCACCTTTTCACCTGCCTCCCCTCTATAGTAGGGGTCCAAAGGGACCTGGTAAGGATTCAGTGTCTTGATCAAGGACATTTAAGCAGGACAGACATTTGTGGTCATGGGGATCAAATGTGGGATCACAAGACGGTCCCTCTAACCACTAGGCCCCACCCTCTGACAGTGGTTGTATTATCCTGTGATAATGATCGCAGCTTTTATGTCTTTCAGGTTAAATCAGACATCAAGAATCGAGTGAGGGAAGACCCAGATTTCAGCTCTCAGCATTTCCCCAATGCACACAGAGCCTTCTTGTCAGACTCATAACCTGATAAAGTACAACTCATTACTGATCTGCAAGCACTCTAGCCCTTTTCGCCCTCATCTTTATTCTTTGGATCTTGTTTGACTACTACTCAATGCAGCTTCACCCCCAAAACTGTCTCTACACCTTTTGAACAATTAGCACCTCTCGACTAATTGCCTCTGGCTACTATGTGATTACTTTCCTAGTGCCTATTTATTGCTTTGTGTTTATTTTGGTCCAACTTTTGCTGAGAGAATGTTCCTTAATAAAGGTATTACATCAGATTTAAGTTTCACTAAATCTGGTCACCTTATTTCTTTATGGATACATTTGTACAACGTCCATTTACAGTCCTTATTTCTTTTGCCGCCTTATCCTTGTATTGCCATGTTAATATTGAGCCTGGATTATCATCATTTAGTGGATGTTTTCCCTCCTCTCTTGATACTTTAAAGTTCAAGAGTATACTTTCATGTCATGAAAATGCTGTTTGGTACATGAATGTACAGTAAGCTTAATAAAAACACTGATACACAAGAGAGTACTCCTTTATCATGTACATATGGGGTGAATGTTGCTCTATGGGTGAATATCAGCCTTTAGCAGGTTTGGAAACGCACGGAAAATGAATCTGATAATTTCATTTTTCTTACAGTTTTGGAATTTCACACGTCAGTAAAAATATGGAAAATCATGACTATTTTATGTAATTGTGGAGCCTCATATATTGTGGGATCTGTTGTAAAGAATCATCTTCAGCTATAAAGTGATAGTTGACAATCATATTTCCCAGCCACTAAAATAAAGCATAAATCATATTGAACACCAACAATATTTCTTCACATTTAACCTTAGTAACAGTCTTCTGTTACTTCAGGAATTTACAGCAGTACCATGTATTTTTAGGAGAAAAATGTAAAACTTAAATGCAGTAAATAGTTAGTTATAGCTTTAGTATTGAATAAATCCGGTCTTAAGAGTAAAATTATATTCCAGAAATGCTGTTTGAAGCTAGAAATTTGCCGTTTTGCTTACCCTCCCACCACATTTACAACACAAAGAGGCACATTTTGGAATTTCTTGATTCTCTGTTGGATACACAATAATGTAATTAATTCTAAGCATTTGTCAATTCTGAGTAACTTTCAGTGCAGTAAAAACCAATTTTTAAAACTGATCAAGCTCTCAAAACTCCCTCCTGTCTGTTAACACCTGTGTCAAAGGACAATCTGTACTTGAGATTCAAGTAAGTCTGTTTCTTTGCCCCTCTCTTCTCATTTTCTCTCTTTCACTAATTCTTAGATTGTCTATATGATTAATGTTAAATATATTTACTCAACTTAAACTTACTTAAAATCCCACTAGTCAATACAGCATCCCCATTCCTTCATAAAACGATAAGTAGCCTAGAGATAAATGCTGGAATTGATTCAATTGTGTTTTAATTGCAAAAAAAGGTTTCACACAAAATTTCATAGTATTTAAGCTGCAATGAATGCAGCAGATATTTCACTTCTAGGGCTAGAAGTTAACCTCCCAAAGTCAGCCCTTGTCTGGTACAGTTGCATGCAAATATGTCTAGGGGCATTCATGCAAAGTCACTGAAAACGAAACGACTATATGACAAGAGTGAACTGCCTTCAATAGCATCACTTGACACCAAACTCAACTCTTGAGGTAAGATAGCCTACCTTATTTGTGAACTACTGCCTCTTATTACACGGTGCTCTGAAATACTCTATTCTGATTGGACAATCGACACATTCTACGGTCAATTATTTCTCAACTGACCGACTTTAGGGGCAACGGAGCAATATTGACTGCTGCTATGGGCAACTCGTGCGTACGAAGAAGGATAGCTTTGACAGCGTCCACATCTGCACAAAGGTAAACAAGGTCGGCAATTCTCAAGGCTGAAATTTTACAACACCGTTTCGCTGAAGCTACAAAATAAACATAAAATATATTCTAATCAATATTTTGTCTCTGTATTAATGCTACATAACCAATTTGGGGAGGAAAAATAATTACCTGAACTTTATCATAAAATATTTCTAAAATATTAATTCTGTAAAAGTGGTCATTTTGTCAACAAATAACATATTACCTACGATCTTATAAAAACTACCTTTTTTTGCTGTCATTTTGTAACAGTCACTTTTTTCTGGTGGCATTTCTCATTTTGGAACAAAATTCTTTAATCTGCCCTGCTTACTTTGCTACATCTTAACACGTGGAAAGCAGCATCTCATCTGGTCAGTAGACTGGATCTGTCCAATGTGTATGAAATGGGAAGTGAAGGAAGAACTGACCGTATTATCATGGAATGTAAATGGCTTTCAAAGGAAAAAGACTGGTGTTGAATCACCTCAACGTCCTGCAAGCTGATATAGTGTTTCTTCAGGAGACCCATGTTGGTCCGAGCAAAGACAATCCCATGGCTACTTTGACCACTGACCACGAGCTGAGTAGAGACTATAGCTTGGCTATCTTCACTGTGTACAGAGCCAACAGCCGTTGGCTTGGAGTGCTGCTCAGAAGGGATCTGGGTGTGGAGGGATCACGATTTCTGGGGACACCAAAGGACGATACATGGTCATATTTTGCACAATCTCAGGGGAGGAGTTTGTTTTTGTTAATGTCTACTGAAAAGATGAGAAGATCGACTTTGCTGCGGATGCTGATTTCTCTCTCAAGCTCCCAAAGTCTGGCAACTTGATCATAGCAGGAGACTTCAACACTGTTCTTGCGGCCCAGTTTGACAAGACGTCAAGTATTAAAAACCGCACTCACAAAGACATGCTAAAAGCACTGAGGGGCTTTTTAGAAGTCTTCAATTTAGTGGATGTGTGGCGATGTCTCTACCCAGATGAAAAATGCTTTACTTTCTTTGATGACTCAAGAAAGGGAAAATCAAGACTGGACTATTTATTTGTCCCAAAAGAAGTCTTGAATAGGGTGAGAGGGTGCAAGATTCATGCAAGACCTCAACATGTTGACAAACAAAACTATATTTCTGACCATTCCCCCATTTCGATAAAGATCCAAACAGACAATACGAGGTGGCAGTTAAATAAGAGCTTGCTAGAGCACAACCACAGTGTTAGACATCTTTCAGAAACTATCCAAAACTTCTCAGGAAGGAGCATCAAGAGAAAAGCAGATCTATGGCCTTGCTTAAAGATAAGATTGGGCTTTGATGTGATCAGCTGTAAAAGGAGAAGAGAGGAGCAAGAAGATTTTGAGGCATCCAGACGAGATACTGCATGCTTAGCAACCATGACAAAACACGAGTTAGATGCAACAGAAAATAGTTTCATCTCGCAGAAGAAGCAGACAGAAGATACAGGTAATCAGTCAAACTACTTGAGACTTTGTGTTACAGCAAATGAGTGCATACAAGTTCTGAAAGCTGGCAGTCTGTATACAGTGAAATACAATAGTGAGATGAGTTCAATGCCTTTTTCTTTCATTGTACAAATATCGGTCAAAGAACAATTTTGATCATGCTTTTCTTTGTTAAGTTTCAACCTCAGTGAAAGATGCGGTGTCTCCTCTTGCACCACGGCCAAGTAAAGAGTCAGACATTATGGACTACTTGGACAAACTGCACAACACGATGAAATCCGAGGAACTACAGTCCACTCTAAGAGCAGTTCTAATTGAGGAAATCACAAAGAAAGAAATCCTCTCGGCCATCCTGTCCCTCAGTGATTCAGGCGCACCACACCCAGATGGTTTGCCTCTCAAATTCTACCAACATTTCACATGCCAACTCCTTGACTACCCTCAACCGTTTTTAACCATCTACTCAGCATCAAGGTGATCAGTGCTAATTTCAATGAATCCTTAGCCGTTGATCCCGCTGCATCAAATGACAACAACTACTGCAAGAGTCAGCCACAGCAGGTGCAAGTGCAAAACTACAGGCCCCTATGTGTGTTTAATACTGACTACAAGATTTTGACCATGATTCTTGCAGAGAGATTGCACAATGTCATGGAACATGTTCTCAATCCAGGCCAACACAGACCTGGGCATCACGTCCAAGTATGCATTGATGCTTTTAAGAATGCTAAAGACAGCAAAACACCAACTCTAGTAGTTGGATTGAAAGTAGATCCAGAGGCGCTGAAGTGGACGTTTTTGAAAATTCTATCACCCCTGGTCTTATGAAAACCTTTCGAAACTCATTGGATAAAGTAAAAAATGCATGATGGTCAAGCTGAAAACAAGGCTGTTTTTCTTAGTTACTGAAAAGTTGACATTTTGGAGATACAATGTTTTCACTGGACAGCAGCAAAGAAGCCAATAGATGTGGTGTTTTCATTTATCTATTGATTTATTCATTCATTCATTCATTCATTTATATTTGATCTAAACCCCTATTTTGTGATATTTCGAAATTTCCAGCATGCATTATGGAACGTTTATGATAATGAGACGGTAAAATTGAATGATACTTAACCTTAAAATATGTATTATAGTGCCAGTGAAGGTTACAGTTTTTCTCAATTGTTTACACACTAACACTGGTACTTGAGACACAATGACCACAAACCCCTGAACCAATTCTGCTAAAATACAAGCACATTTCCTGCTTTACACTCAGATTGCAGTTCTAAACCACACTTTTTTCAAACACTACACACAATTCTCCTATTGCCTATTTTCTATTGTTTGTTCTGTACAAATCATTTTACACATCCAGTTGTGTTTGCTGTGATGTATAAGCGACAGTATTTTGGGGACAAATAAGGAAATATTTGTGTTGTTACTGTATATTTGTGTGTTGTTTTATATTTGAGTCTAAAAACATTATACGGTAATATTTTACAACAGGAGTAAGTGTAACACTGAACATGCAAAGGCATAATTCTCCTGATAAGGCATTCATACTAGTGTTTTCCATTCATAGTAGTGTTTTCCTTTCAGCACATCAGTGTTCAATTGGTTCTTGGAAATGTCTACTCATATGCT
>OMLI01002529.1:0-24667 GCA_900302605.1 Rondeletia loricata
GCTAGGGAATCTAAATCATCATCATGCGGTCCCTGAACGCTCGCTCCCTCCTAATTCTTGCAACTCTTCCATCCACAACGTCTTGTAGCAGTGCCAGGAGTGCCATCATGCAACATTATGCACGAATGTCACCGCAGTATTTATATGCTTATACGGCAATCAGACTGATTGGTTCACATCTTGGCATTATGATCGCGTCAATCAGACCCATCTGTATATAATCTATGATTAACGTTTGTAATGAAGTGAAACTGGATGTGTGAGAGGCATCATTATACAATCTGGCTTCAATTCACCACCTCACCAACTGCGTCGCAAAATTCCCCCGTCTCCTAACTGTGCGTACGCATGGGTCAAAGTTTCCGTACGGGTGCGCACTTTCTCCCGTCAAGTTTATTTTGATAGGTCACATACTTTGCGCTGGAAGTTGCGTACGCATCTTTCAGGCCCCGTTTTGTGCGTACGCAACGTTGATAAGTGAGGCCCCTGGTGCAGTCTTTTGTTGGAATGAAAACCTGCATACACTCGGCCCCTATGGCACATGGTTGAATACCCCTGCTCTAGGCCTTGCTTTGCCATAATTCAATAACTGACCTGGGTCGATTACTTACTGAAATAATTAATCTATCCTTGACTCTGCCAGGCATGTAGAAACAAGGGAATGGCACCTTCTTTCAGGCTAGCATAAGCAATCTCCCTCAATACGATTTAAAATTAGATTTGACCCAGGTTCTCTCTCTCATGTCCTCCCTGTCATTGCACAGACTTACTTCAGCAGACCATCATGGTTTTAGTCTCTGATAGGCCAGGTTTATGAATGTGAAAATTTAGGATAAGGCAGGTTTTATGCCTTGGAGAAAGGGTATTCATTTTTCATGCTGCAGAGTTGTGATCTAGTTTGATTTACTAAGAAATGTGATACTATGATAACTTTTTAGTTGTTGAGTATGGAAGTTAGATTGGTGCATGTGCACTACTGAATGTATAGTAATAGGTTTCTGATTGGTGTGGGTCTTAGATGAGACCTCTTTTCCACCATCAAGGTTATATAGTGGGGAGACATGAAAAAAAAAAATATAATAGCAATAATAGATTTTAACAGGTCACAGATAAGCACAGTTAGTTGTATATTTCTGTAGGTATATAGGGTCTATATTGTAATACCACTTGTCCTGCCTTTTAGTATGAGATGTTATGAATGGGGAATCCTTCTGAGAAAGATTCACATTTTTAACTAGAACTATGCTTATCCCTGAAGTGTTTCTGCTTAACCTCAAGTTCTCACCACTGCCCCCCAGAGGCTCCATAAGCAAACTTTACAGTACAAATCTAAATATCACCTAACACAGCAGTCATCAGAGTATTCTGCAATGTTCTACTAAGCAGCTTGTGTGTAGGAATTAAGTGGTGGGTTATAAAATTTGAAAAAATTGAGTACCTGCTTCTGTTTCCTGCTACACTTCTCACCAGCTACTGTACTTGTAAACCCATGACCACTGTGTATTTTGGTGTGGTATGTAACACCTCTGCAACTACTTCTGTTTGGACTGAAACTATGTGCCTGAGGTACTGTACCCATCTTTTATCAATGTTGGTTTGCAGTCCTTTTTGTATTGAACGTAGCAGATAAAAATAATGTTCTGTTGTTATTATCCAGTGTGAACAAACATTAAAAGGAGAAAAACATAACTTTAAAAAAAATCTTTATTTCTTGTGCAGGTGATTCAACAATAGATACAAATGGTGTCATGTAAACATCAATTGATTACATACAAGAGTAGAGAATGAGAGTATACATTAGGGTGACCAGGGTCTTTTTAAACAAATGTAAATCTGGACATAGAAAGAATAGAAAATGAATATGCCTTGAGAGTGTTGCACAGTACCCAATACTGATATCTAGCTAATAATTACTTGTATTGTTATGGTATACTCTAAACCCTGTCCAACCAAACATTTCTGTCATTTCTGGATTTGAGTAAAAGTCATTTTAAAAATCTGGTCACAAGAAAGGTGCAAATAATATAAATGGTGACTTTGAAAAAAGTTGAACAGCTAAATAGATGTATTTTTCTCATTACTGTCTTAATTTGACAGGTTTATAAATATTAATTATCATAAGCACTGCATGGTGGTTTTCACTGTCTGAACCATTGACACAACTGAGCAGTTGCTCCAGTTGCAACTCTTCGTGTTGCAACTCTTCAATAATGTGTATCAATTAATATTTTAAAAGCCATATATTTGGACTACACACAAATTTGTAGCTGAGTACACTCTTGATAATGGTACAAACAGCAGCACTGACTGGAAACAGTTTGGGCATAGAAATATCTTTCTACATATCCAATCTGATAAACCACTTCAATGCTGTTCTGAAACGCTAACAGCAGTCACAGGCGACAGGACAAGAGTCATTGATAATAGAAATAGATCAACAGATTTACATAATGTCTCTGCTTAAGGTTCTAAAGTGACTTATTGTGGAGCTACCTGGCTTTTCTGATGGTGGTAGAAGGCTTATAATTAGATGCACCTATTTGTGGGTACAAAACCTTGCATAAGGAACTATCATTCATTCATTCAGTGCAGTACAAAACAGTGTAAAAAAAGAACGGCAAATCACACATCATCAGAGGCACCAAAACAACTTCCCTAGT
The DNA here is from genome assembly GCA_900302605.1 of Rondeletia loricata. NCBI lineage: Eukaryota > Metazoa > Chordata > Actinopteri > Beryciformes > Rondeletiidae > Rondeletia > Rondeletia loricata. Next base: position 2,661 of record OMLI01002529.1, read on the forward strand.
TGATATTCTGAAGTCCTTTAGATTTTTATGTGTCAAGAAAAAGGTGCTCTGAAACAGAAGATAGACCAGTACACTACTGGAATTGGAAAAAGCATATATTTTGAAGTGATATGGAAGAACTAGATAGCATGTCAGGTTTCGAAGGTATTCTCTGCTTAAGCGGCAGATCCGCCCTATTAGGTAATACTGAAATCTGGTTGTTTGACGTCTAGTTTCCCTCCCCTACTCTGCGGACTTGGTTCCATTGAAGTCGCCTTGGGTGTCGGCCTCCTCCTCTGATGCATCATCGACCACCCCCCTTCGGCCTCCTCCTCCCATACGCCGAGGTGTGCTGCTGAAGGAGGGCTCATTTCCACGCCTAAAATGCCACAGAGACACACACAGAGATGGATACAAATACAAACACAAAAACATACACAATGAGAAGAGTGGTTGCATAACAGTTATCGAGTTGGTTAAGTTTAGCTTGAAAACCACTCGGAGAATCTAGGAAATACAGAATGTAGAGTTTGTGCTATGGTTACAGCTTAAGCACGCCGGTTATCTTCCTAACTCATTTGACTCCTGGCCCAGGGAAATTAGTTTGGTTTATTGCAACTAAACCAAGCACGGAGAAAAATATGGTCACCAGTTGGAAATTGCTGTAATGTAAGCGCATGGTGCTGTTTTTCTCTCTACCTAACATTTTTTTCCTAAGGAATTCACTGGTAGCCGATGAACCATATTTCCCTCTGTTAGGCTGAGGAAATGATAGAATCAAGAGAGTGCATGGGGGAATGAAATGTTATGGGAAGTTAATAAGCGATGGAAACGGGGTAACTTCTAGGCGCAGAGGTACCTGCTGCGTTACTCCTTGGGTTCAGGGTTGCCTCTGTAATAGAGATGGACATGGTTGTTTTGCTTGTGCTCAGAATACTTGGTTACACTAAATTAACTACTAAATAACAATCTTCATGCTTCTAATGTTTGCTTACAAACATCTGAAGTGTACTATAGTGGATGGGTGCTTTTTAACACTGGTGGGCACAGTGATCAACACTTGATTTGAATTGATTTATGTTGTGCAAAAAGATGTATACATATTAAAATATCCACATTTAACACATGCACATATGTACCCAGAAGATAACACATGATACAGCCAATGATTTGTAAGATATAGCGACTATTTGCCATTGTACTATTTAAAAAATAATAATTGCACAGTAATCGTCTGCCCTTTTGTAGTGCACATGACACAGGAATAAAGGGTGAAGTAGGAAAGAGAAACACAAAAACACGCTCCACTGGCCTGAGATGACAGATAGAGAGATAGAGGGAGAGAGACTCTTTGACCCTTTGTTTTACCTGAGTTTGCTCTTGAGAGAGTTGACCTCGCGGCTCATGGCGTCGTTGGCCTCGGTGGCTTCATCCAGCTCCCGCTGCAGCTTCCTGCGGGCGGCTGTGGCGCGTTGGGACTCTTCCTCCGACTCCTCTAGCTGCCGCTTCAGCTGCTTCACACGAGTGCTGGCCTTGTCCGCCTGGAGAGTGAAGGTCCAGGGGAATAAGCATGCATAGTAATCTCTTGATATTTCATGTTCTTGGTACCATTATGGCACACTGGCATCATGCAGCCCATCCCACCAAGCCATCCCACCCACTGGACCCAAACTACCCATCCCACTCACACACACCATTAAAATAGTCTTCATTAAAAACATTGCTATTGTCTATAAAATGCAATTAAAAATGATTTAGATGTATACAGCATGTACTGAAATGTGTGTGTGCGCATACAACTGAATGCCTGGGACTGTGAAGTGTGTGTCTGTTTTTGTACATACATACTGTATAAGCTCATGCATGTGTATGTTTGAGCATCGGTGCGTTCAGTGAACATACCTGGTCTTTGTACTGCTCTGACTGTTTCCTCTCGTCTTCCACCTGGATGATCAGGTCCTTTAGCTTCTTGTCCTTCTGACGCACACTCTTGGCATTTGCCTGCTTCTCCCTGAATAAAGACAGGCAAGGAGTTCAATGTGGGATTTAGGATGAATGTAGAATTTATGTCATTTCTAAATATTCAAAGCTGAAAAATGGACACCAACACTATAATAAAGGAGCTAGAAAGTACTATTTTTGTTAACTGAGCTATGAATATTCATGTATGTGTAGGATCAAATAATTTTTTGGTATGGTATTTTTTGGATGATACAATTGATAATTTAGTCATTACTGGAGTCCTTAGAGCAATGTCTTGCCATCTCAGTCCTGTTTTGTGTGGATATGTCCCCGACCCCATGAGTATAATGTCATAAAAGCATTTAAGAAAATGTTTTTGCTTTCCAGCCAGTTCAAAGCAAAGCACCTCATCATGTTTTTCATTTATTAGAGATATTTAATATTCATTCACTTTACGTAACAACAGCTGTGTGAAAAGATGTTCACATGTTGATAGATTATGAAGGCAGGAAAGGCTAGACTAGACCTAAACAAGACCGTGTGCAAAGCCACAGAAGAGCCGGGCACCTATGTAGCTTGGAGGGGAACGCGCATACCGCCACCCACTGGAGCAACTTGCAGTGTAAATGCCATTGTCAATACAATATTTTCACAGGAAAAAGGAGGCACCAGCAGAGTGTCCAAAACAAATTCCTGGCTTACCAGAAAGACTCAGACTCTGCACACCTGTGTTACCTCCTCCAGATTTGGCTCTGAACCGTAGTTGGGACAACCTCTGGTTATATACCTATAAGTGTTGGCTCGTAACTACGTCTATCATGCGGTTCTTTTCTGTATATAAGGAGTCAGAACAGACGTTTCTCTCTTGTGCAGGGCATTTATTACCTCTGTGAACATAAAGCATATACATTTCACTGGGCTGGAAGTCTTCATTAGCTTTCTCTACCGACCGCTAAAACACACACACCTGTCTATGGACTTTTTCTCCGTCTATCCCCCAAAAACTGCACTTTCAGGACTGTTCACCGTAAGTTTCGATTCTGTGTTTACACGCCACTGCGCATGCTCACGGACTTAGAGACCCAGTCTGTGAGCATGCGCAGTTCAACAATGACCGGAAAGACAGACAGACAGACGGATGGACGGACGGACAGACTCGAGCAAATCATAGGTATAGAGGTAAATAGAAATGTACTTCAGTGTTAAGGCTGAGGGTTATCTCCTTAATTTCAATCCTACACAGCCCATGTCTTTACAAATTATGGCAAATGGACATAAATGTCTTTATTATTTGAATAACGCTGGATTTGATTTGAATGTTTCCATGGCCCTGACCTGTTCTCCTGCTCCAGCTGCTCTTCCAGCTGTGCCACCTTGGCCTCTAGGGCGGAGATGGAGGACTTGAACTTGGACTTGACCTGGTTCTCCATCTCTTGGAGCTTGGCCTTCAAGTCCTTGTTCTGGCGCTCCATCTGCTGCCGAGCACTCTCATTCTTCTGGGAGGTGCTACGCTCCATCTGCAACTCGCTGTTCAGCTGGTCCACCTGTGGAGGGAATGCATGGTGTGAAAGAGGGATGAAGGGATGTGTGAGGGGAGATGTTGTCAATATTCAGTCAGTTATGTTTTGCACTTATGCTTTGGATGATCTTCGTGTGCCACTGAACTTCTTGAATTGAAGGTAATGTATACGTTTGAAGGACTGAGGTTGTGGTCAATAATTCCTGTTGTTTTAGAGGTGTGGATAAGTCAGAAAACGTTGATAATTATTCTCATTGAGACCTTTGCACTTTGTCAAGTCAAATCAAGTTTATTTGTATAGCCCTTACAGTCTCAAAGGGCTTCACAACCCCTGACTTTGTGAAACCTGATAGCTCTCAAGTAGCTGCTACAGTCTTATTACCTGTTGTGTGCTCTTCCTCAGCCTGTCGTTAAGGATCTCCATGTTGCTCTGCTCCTCCTCCAGCTCCTCCTCTAGCTGGGAGATCTTAGCTTCCAGACGACGCTTCTCATCTGTCAAGGCTGACCTGCACACAAGGAGCACAGCCGCAGTAGAAATCAAACAGAATCGTCATTTGTTATCTGCATTCATTTCACTGTTGAGACAACGCAGTAGCTGCACTGTAATCAACTGTAATCAATCAAGAGCGAAATCTCCACCCACTTTCCAGAGGAATTGCTAGCCAGTTCATCAGACAGCTCATCTCTTTCGGCCTCTGCCTGCTTCCGTGCCCTCTCAGCGGCAGCCAGGTCCTACGAACAGATTAGAAATGCATCCGTTATCTCAGGCCTCTACTTTACAGTAGGTTTCTGCTTTGTTTACAGTGATTTACAATGTTACCTCCTGTAGCTGCATGAGCTCAGCCTCCAGACTCTTGGACTTCCTCTCGCTCTCTTTTGCAGTAGACAGCACCTCGTCCCTGGCAGTGCGGGAATCTTCCAACTCCCTCTGGAAGTCCTTCATCTGGGCCTGGTGGGAGTAAGAGAGAGACAGACAGAGGGAGAGACGAGGCAGAGAGAGATGAGAATGAGAATCTAATTTATTCAAGTACATTTACTTATGCCAAAAAATTTGACCTGATGGTTGGTGCAGTCCATCACTGCATACACAAAAAAAGAAGGAAATGCAAATACATCTAAACTAATAATAATCTATAAAATACATTACAATTAAATATTTTAAAAAAAGTTAGACTGTACAATATTTACATGAGTAAGACAGTAAAGACAGTTGTTCAGACACATGATGAAATTAGCACGTCATAAATTAAGAAGTTAAGCAGTTAAGTTAGTTAAGAAACCTGTGGATATTCTGTATATCCTTGTGCTGAATCTGCCACTGTATTTATTCCATCCCTACAGTTCAGTCCTTCTCACCTGGAGCTTGCGGAGCTGCTTGATGGCCTCATCTCGTCCCTTATTAGCCGTCTCGATCTGTCCCTCCAGATCTTTCATGTCTGTCTCCAACTTCTTCTTGGCTGCTCCTACTACGACCCTCTGCTTACGCTCATCCTCCAACTCTGTCTCCAACTCGCGAACCTGCAGTTAATGTGAATATTCAATTCGATTCTTAATACAGCTGGTGCAACATTCTGCGATGGACAAATCAGATCATATACTTTTGTGAAGAGGACAAGATGTTTTGTGAAAAAGTTCATTCGTTACCTGCTTGACGAGCTGTCTCTTCTTCTCCTCTCCCATCTCATCGCGTCCCTGGAGGTCCCTCTCGAACTGGGCCTTGAGGGCCTGCATGTTGACCTCCAGGCGTAGCTTGGCATCCTCAGCCGCCTGCAGCTCGTCCTCCAGCTCCTCCAGCTGGGTCTTCATCTCCTCCACCTGGGCCTCCAGGCCTCGTTTGGACTTCTCCAGCTCGTGGACCTGGGAATGGGTGGGGATGGTGGGGTGAAGATGATTGGATGGTGGTTACTAGTTTAACTAACTTGCCATCCTGGAGAAATTTTCAAGATCAAGATGGGATTTTCACTATGTTCTTTTAAATGTTAAAACAGGTAAAAAGCTAGTAGTGAGTGTCTACCTTAAAGGTGCTATGTGTATCATATCATTTCAAACATCAATATATCATTGTCAAATTAATTGTGATACCTTGATATAATTACAGTAAACAAATGAGACCATGGTCGAGATGATTGGTAGCCTCTATCTCACGCCAGTGGTATTGTTATTGCTGGTGTTTCTCAAAATTAAGACCACATTTCCCATAAACACCACTGTTTCCGGCCTGGTGGTACATTATGTAAATTGCAGTGTAAAGGCTGGTAGAGGCTGCCAGTCTTCTTGGTGATGGTCTCATTTGTTTATGGTAATTATACGAATGTCTCAAAATTAATGTGGTAATGATTTATTGACGTTAAAGTGCTACACGTAGCACCTTTAATATATAACCACGTCAGAACAGGGTTTTGAGGAATTCATACAGTATGTGAGTTCTGGTTGTGTCTGACCAAGTGTACTGTGTTGTAACACAACAGCTGATGTGTTGAGATGCTGAGATGTTCAAACACTCACACTCTTTCCCACATCGTCCTTGGAGCTGACCAGGTCTTCCATCTCCATCCTCAGGCCCTTGTTGGCTCTCTCCAGCTCCTCCCTAGCATCTTGGGCCTCTTCCAGAGCCCTTGCCAGGGACAGAGCCTTGGTCTCCTTCTCTCTGGCCTCGGCTTCGGCACGGTCTCGCTCTTCTGCATATTTACTGGAGATACTCTTCTCCTCAGCCAGCATCTGGAGGAGAGAGAGGACAGAGGACCATGGATCAATGATTTATGTTGCAATTAAAGAGTTCTATTCCAAAATAATTATTACCTCAAGTTCATCAATTAACATCTGTAAAATCCTAAAATAGGACTCTAAAATTCTATGTATAGGATCCAGTATGTAGAAGTGTTATCACTCTGTAAACTAAGGACTTTTCCCATTATCCCATTATCCTTTAAAAAGTACCATCATTTGTTTTAATGTTGTGATAAGTCATTTTGTAAGAGTAGGTGTAACTTTTTCAAATGTTACATATCTCACTGTGTAATGATACTCTTCAATTTCTTTGATTTTTTTTTCTGTAGTGACATATTATTCTAATAGTGAAAGTCTTTGTTTCGTGAAGTATGACAGTTATCTCTTAAAGTGTTAACAGTTTCCCGACGTCTCTGATTCAACTAACCTGGTCAAACTTCTTCTGCCTCTTCTCCAGGTTTGACACGTTCTGCCTCTGGTTATCCAGGTCCATCAATATGTCCTCCAGCTCCTGCTGCAGACGGTTTTTGGTCTTCTCCATCTTGTCATAGGCACAGGCCTTCTCCTCAAACTGGGTGTTGGCCGCCTCCAAATCCCTCTGCAGACGTTTCTTGCCCTCTTCCAGCAGCTCAATGTTGCCTGACATTTCCTCCAGCTTCTTCTTGGAGTCTGACAGCTGTGGACAGAGGAGGACTTTGTTAAGACACTGACTGTGAAAAACAATGATAGAAGGGATCTGTAAATCGGCCGCAAATTTGATACAACCTTTCTTTTAGTGTTCATGTTCCAAGGTCTAGACTAACTTCTCGAGACCTCTCAGCATATTTGTTTATTATTCCACTATCTTCTAGATTACCCCTGAACTTAATGACCCCTGGTGTGACCTCTGACCTGGATGTTGAGGGTGGAGACATGTCTCTCCACGTTCCTCTTGGCCTCTATCTCCTCCTCAAGCTGCTCCTGCAGGTTGCTCTTGTCGTCCTCCGCCTGCCGCAGCTTGGTGGAGAACTGCAGCTTCTGACGTGTCTCCTCAGCCAGCAGCTCCTATAGCAAGCACACCAGGTCAAAGGTCAATCTTTTAATGCCATCCTACTGTCAGAGGGCACTATAGCATGTCAGAATAAAGAGTCACAGGAAAGGTTACATTTGGACTGTATTAACTGGGATTATAACATGCGTTGTTTCCGTTACCTGTGCGTCTTGGACTTGGGAGGTGAGGCTAGAAACATCTTTGCCCAGTTTGATGTTCTTGCCCTCTGCTTCATTCAGTAGGTTAGTTACACTCTCCAGTTCAATCTGCACGGAGACAAAGATGAAGGATGGGGGAAATACATGGGCAATCATTTTTGGCTTATATGTGTGGTTGGCATATATGTAGTAGCTTCTTAAAAAATCACTCTTTTTGCTTGCAAATGTATATATTTATTCATGGACTGATATAACTACTGATAGTCATTTACAGTGATCTTGGAGCAGCGCTCTCCCAGCTCTGCCTTCTGCTTCTCGCTGTCATTGAAGCGTGACTGCAGGTCGGTCAGCTGACCTTCCACCTTCTTCCTCTTGTGCTCCACGTCTTGCTTGGCCTGGGTCAATGAGTGCACCTCCACTGTCAACTCTGATGTCTCCTTCTCCAGGGCTTGTTTAGCCTTCTCCAGGTTTGACTTCACCTGAGGGGAAGAGAGAAAGTAGCGATCAATATCCTATAAAGGCCCAAATACTGTACATTAGAAAGTTAAGCCTGGGGGATACGCAACATTTGGGTGAAGTTTGTCTTTCAGACGCAAGAAACAATATCAAACTAGCTAAACCAGAAATTACCCAGTGTAGATCTAGAGCAGAGTGCCTGATGTTGAGATGCAATGGGTTTGGTGATGAGGCTATAATATGGTACAACTATATGATAGATACCTGAGTATTTATAGTAGTGTGTGAAATAATGGAAGCCTACTCGTTTGGACTGCTCCAGCTGCTCAGTGAGCTCCTCCACAGCCTGGGTGTGTTTCTGTCTCATCTCCTGGACCTGGGCTTCATGGGTCCGGTTCTCCTCCTCCATGGCTCTCTTCAGCAGGGTCACCTCCTGCTCTCGCTTGGCTCTGCAGGAAGGATGGATGGATTGTGCAGGTTTTTACTGGACTCTTATTTCTTTACCTAACACCTCTATCATACATGGACATTCTGAGGACACAGGAATATTCATTATTTATGTGCTGCTACCAATACATTCATTGTAAGTTACTCTGGATAGGAGCATCAGCTAAATGCTTAAAATGTAAATACTTTTCAAATGGCTTCAAAATAGCTTTGACTCAAAATGCCTTTCAATCTTGTTTGACCAACCTCAGTTCCTGCTGGGTGGCAGTGCTGTCTAGTGTGTCCTCCAGCTCAGACTTGAGGGCCTCCAGCTCCTCCCCAAGGTCCCTTTTGGTCTTCTCTGCCTTGTTCCTGGCTGCCCGCTCAGAGTCCAGGTCCTCTTGCAGGTCAGAGATGTGTCCCTCCAGCTCTCTGATCTTCTTCAGAGCGTTGTTCTTCTGGGCTGTCTCGTCTTCTAGCCTGAGGAGTAGAAGAATGGATCGAGAATGCCGATAAGTATGACAGAAATAGTATCCAAGAAGTTGAGAGTTTATGTTTACGTGTTGGTATACAGGAGGTGCTGTTCTGCCACAGATACTAAATGATGACCTAGAGTTGCTTGGGTTTGTGGATTCAGGAGTAGGAAATATTAAATCAGTTAAGTGGGAACTATATAAGAGATTACGTAGGAGATTAAACTATAAATGACTCCCTTAGCAACCAGAGTTAGACCTTACCTGGCCAAAGCATTCTGTAACTCCTCCTCCTTCCTGGCGAGCTGGGCTTTGAGGTCAGCGATCTGGGCCTGCAGGTCAGCTATCTGGTCCTGTAGGTCATTTGACTCTGCCTCCAGCTTACGCTTAGCCTTGTCCAGCTCCTGGCGACTCTTCTCCTCCTTCTTCAAGCGGACTATAAAGGACAGCAGACAGATACCAGTTAGCATAAATCTAATATCAGAAAAATATCAGATATCAAGAGTCAGAAAAAATTCAAGAATAAGTGACTCAGTGAGGAATATTTCAAGACAAAGGCTGTTTATAACAAAGTTCCTAGTTGGAACAAATCTGGCCCTGATTGTAGTATTGGTAATAAACATGCTTAGTTTGACAGGCTCCAGGTGAGTTTTGAGCTTGTTTAATGCATGAAAATGCATAAAAGATGATTACCCTCCAGTTCAGAGATCATGGACTCGTGTTTATTCTTGAGCTTGGTCAGGTTCTTAGACTTCTCCTCTTCCTCAGCCAGGTTGGCACTGAAGTCTGCAATCCTCTCCTCCATCAGCTTCCTCTCCTACAAAGTCCCATTACTATAGGTCATCCATTTGCCGAAAATGCTGATTATTTTTTTTTTTACACAGTAACTCATAGTATGTAATAATTTACCATGGAGGTGAACTGACTTGACATAATCCTTGAGAGTGCTCGACAATAAAGGATTATAAAGCCTCTCTGATCTATGCTGTATGCCCACGCTTACCTTCAGCAGCTTGTTGTTCTGGTCCTCCATCACCAGGATGTCATCCTCTAGCTTTTTGATCTTGCCATCACAGGTAACCTTCTCCAGCTGCAGCTTTTGACGGGCATCTTCCTCCTCTTCCAAATGTTCCTCCAAATCCTACAAGAAGAAGAGGATAATACTGCTTCCTCAGTTTCTACTGCTATTTCATTACATTGTCAGATCATACATTACCCCACCTCTCAAAGATAATAAATAACAACAATAACAACCACAACAACATACAAGAAACAGATAGCTAGACCTGCATCTGCTGTTGCATCTTCTTCTTCTCCACCAGCAGTGCCTGAGCACGGTCTTCCTCTTCCTCCAGCCTCGCCTCCATCTCATGGAGGATCTCCTCCAACTCCTGCTTCTTAGCTGCCAGACGAACCCTCATCTCCTCTGCCTCAGCATACAGCTCTGTCTCTGCCTGAAGCTGCTCCTGCAGTGCATTCCTCTCCTCCAAAACCTGGAGCAGACAGACAGGAAAAGATTCATCCTCAGTAGATCACTAACATGAGCTCTGTGGTTCTACTGGTGCTCTGTATAGAATATAAATGACTTCTTATTGGCTTGCTTTCACTCATGCATTTAACAAAACCCAACTGGATTCAACCAAATGGGGATATGAAATGGGACTGTTTTGGGGTGTGTTTTTGGAAGTGCTTGTGTCATTCTTGCAGATTTCGTCCTTTACCACTGTGTGTTTCAAGTTGATCTCTTTCAGCTCAGATTCAAACTTTACAGCAACTTCTTTGGCTTTCTGCAACTCCTCGTCCTTCAGACTCATCTCTTCCTCCTGACGGGTCACTTGCAGCAGAGGCTTGACCTGTAGTTCAGGAGGATGGACAATATTAAATTTTTACAATGGAGGAAAGGCAATGTAAAGCTACGTTCATAACTGTCAACGTAATATGGTCATTTAGCTTAATTACATTAAGAATAATTTCTAAGACTACATAAAAAAAGATTAAGAGAGCCTAAAATATAATATTGTATTGTGTTTTCAATTGCATAAATGTGCATAATGATGTGCATTATCTGACCTTGGTGAAGAGCCTCCACCACTGCCAGTTCCTGAGTTTGAGGTAGGCAGCACAGTTCCTCTGGATCACCTTCATAGCTGTCAGCTGCTGTTGCCTCTTAGCAAACGCCCTTTAAAAACACAACAGTAAAACCACTATCATCTCTGTATCATGTATAATGTAAAATGCACACATTTCTAATCCAATAGAGAAAGAGTATAAAAGAGTTATGAAAGCCTAAGTATAAAGGTAAATCAAAAGGGACCAAGATACTGTCTCAAAGAATAGACATATTGACCCGGTGAGCACTACTGGTAAGAGTTAGTTAAGTTAAGTAATGCATCAGAAAATACACAATGTAGGTGTGAGGAGGCTGTATATGCGTACTTTCTCGCCAGGAAGCCTCTGGCCTGGGCCTGGAAGGCGATGATGACCACAGTGATCTTCAGATCTCTCTCCTCCTCCAGCTGGGCCAGCACTCCAGTGCGGAAGAAGATCTTACTCTGTCCAATCCTGTACAGGTTGGGGTCCAGGTCCAGATGCTTGATCTACACAGACAGGAAATCAATAAGAAACAGGAGGTGTTGATGGCTCACGTAGGGCACGATTACCTGCATGTGCACAGAAAGGCTATGACTGCATTTTGAATGTCATGTTGGGATTGTTCAACAAGGTTGGGGATTTTGGAACACATCAGTTTACCATGAGGCAGCAGGCTTGTTTGCCATCCATGAAACCTTTGGGAATAGCATTAGCAGCCAGGATCTCATAACTGTGAAGCAGGAAGGAGACAGAGAGACGGCATGGTAGATACGGTGAGAAAGGTTTACACTTAAGTTTGAATATCTTTTTGCACATTATGCATCCAGTTGCATTTTATAGGCTAATCAGTCCCATCAGATCCCACTCACCGCTGACGGAACTCCTGGAAGACGATTCGGTTGGGGAATCCTTGTCGGCAGATACGGATCCCCTCCAACACACCGTTACACCTCAGCTGCTCCAGGACCAGATGGGCATCCAGCTTCCCTGCCTGAGGAGAACAGGATTTCATTTCTATTACATCGGTATACAAAACAAATACAAACAATCCCCTCAATACTGAACTGTTATTGGGAAAAGCATTATCTGGATATTGATATTTAGGATGTTATGCCTTCAGGAATACATGGACGTAAAAGAAAGACAGTGACTAAAAGCAGAACTCAGTTGGACGATGTGGCTTTTCAAAGACACCAGGAACAGTGTTAGTGACTGTGCACTTCTCTGTACCCTCTTCTCGTGGTTGGGGATGATGCATCTGACAAAGTTGGGCTGGGTGTTGTGCAGAGTCGTCATGAGTTTGGCCAGAGACTCCTTGTAGAGCTGTCCCACGGTCCGGAACATTCCCTTCTTGGTCTTGGAGGCGCTAGGCATGGAGCTGTCGGACATCTTGGCTATGGTCTCAAGGCCCACCACTCTGTCCGCTGTGACACAGAACAGATCGTTACATTAATGGACAAAACAATGTGTTCAGTCAAGATGAAAGGTCTGAGTAGAACTAATGTGTTTTGTTCATATTATAATTGAAGCACTTCATTCCAAAATGAGATATCCACAAATGTGTAAATGATTACAGTCATGTGTTATGGCAATATACTTCACTATTACATATTATTGAAGGTGTTACTTGCTTACAAAATAATTACATTTAATAGGAAATAAAAACTTGGAAGTGTGTCTCATTGTGCTAAAACCTCGTATTGAGTTATCTGTCTAGCACGTTAAAATGTAGTCCCATGTGCCAGTGAGGTGTGGACAAAGACACATTTTCCACAACAAAATTATATTCAAAACTGTTCTTGTCCATTCTCATCAATAATTCCTTTGCATACGTGTGCAACCTTTATTGGTGAGATATGTTCAGCAAATGCAAAAGCAGCTGAGCGTAGAGATCTCACCGTCTTTCCACAGGTCTTGCACAAACGGGCTGGAGGAGTTGTTGAGCAGCGCTGTGACGTTGTCATTTAGAGGGTCCATGTTCTTTGTCAACCAGGCTGTGGCATTATAGTCCACCTACAGCCAAAACAACACAGATTTATTAAGACATTTCAGAGATCCACATCATTTTGTTTTTAATCCTGTTACTCAAATTTTAACCCAGCATGAGAGTGTGAGGAGGCTCTTGTGTTTAACAAGACAACCTATCATACTCACCTTCCCAGCATAGTGAAGCACAGAAAACTCTGTCTTGTCTTTGAGCTGTTTAGGCTTGGCGAATTTCATATGGTTGCCCTGTGTGTTCATGAGTTTCTCCACAAAGGAGATATCTGTGGCTTTGGGGAACCAGCACTCTTCATCCAGCAGGGCCAGGATGCCTGGAGGGTTAGTCTGCAGAAAATATGTGGTTATTATTAAATTAGACTGTTTCTGAGGGCATGTCAGTGCTGATCTCAGTATTTACCTCATAATGCTCCACACATCGTACTATATCACAAATATCTATGCTGGGGGCAAAGAGAGACTATGTGGGCTAACCTGTGAATACAGTACATTTGAATGACCTATCGTGTTTTCACGGTGTCTCAACGACTTCCCACTCACCGGCCTCTCGATGAGCTCGATGCAAGGTTGCAGGTCAAGGCCGAAGTCGATGAAGTTCCACTCGATGCCCTCCCTCTGGTACTCCTCCTGCTCCAGGATGAACATGGTGTGGTTGAAGAGCTGCTGAAGCTTCTCATTGGTGTAGTTGATGCACAGCTGCTCAAAGGAGTTGTCCTGCAATAGTGGGAGGGGAAGAGAACAACCAAAAGACACAATTGAAGACAAATATGATGCATACAATACATATTCACCTCACGTGGAAATATATTGTTTTCATTTTTATGGATTCTCATATCTATATATCTTTTTGCATTCACTTTGTAATACGTCACGCTACACTAATATTAGAATTTCGTCTTTGGCCTACAAGATTCATGCATTACATTGTTTACTCTCTTGAAAGGAGAGTTAGACATGACATCTGAGCTTAGTGGTTTCTGATTAATCTGTGAACAACATGTCCTCACCTCAAAGATCTCAAAGCCGGCGATGTCTAGGATTCCCAGGAAGGAGGCTCCCTGGCGCTTGGTCTTGTCCAGGGCCTTGTTGACCCGGCCCAGGATCCAGCGGAACAGACGCTCAAACATGGCCTTGGCCAGGGCTTCAACAGCAAAGTCAGCCTAAAACACACACACACGCACACACACAATATTTGATGTGAGACCAAAGTAATGAAGTTGATTTAAATACAGTTGGATGAAAGGTGTGAAAAGCGTTCATTAGATACAATATACATTTTCATATGGTTTGGCACAGTGCCACAACATACACAGTGCTCCCATCCTAGTACCTGCTCTTTAGTCTGGGCCTTCTGCACCACCTCTCTGCCCACTTTGATTCGGGGGGTGAGGATGGCACGGGTGAAGTCTGTCACATTGATGCCCTGCAGGTGGCAAACCTTCTGGGCCGCTGGAGAGAGAGGGAGAGACATGTTTGTTGGTACACTTAAACAATGTGTCATATTCATTCATTCATTCATTCATTATTTCTATGTATCTTTCTTTCTATGTATTAGTATCTATCAGTCTTGTATGTCTGTCTGTCTATTTGTTTCATTGTGTTAGATGTGTTCCATAAAAATAAATAGAAATGGAATTCAAACTGTAGTTTGTCCAAAATATGTCTGTTTCCACACTGCTGAACCAAACAAAAGTGGGTTGATCTGGAAAGACACCGATCTGCTTCATTCTACATATTTGTTACTTGTATTTTGGGACGTGAACAAGAGCTACCATATAATTTCAGCATAGGTCAGCACTGCAGTGTTGGAAAGAAAACAACAACCTGCACAACATTTCTAGCAGTGGAGGATAGTGGTGTCTAACCGGTGTTGTCTGGCATGGTGGCCTGCTCCTGATTCCTCTCTTTCTTGAACTCAATGTTTCCCAGCTGCATCACTGTGGAGCACACCTTCATGATACCTGAAACACAGAGGAAAGACACAGGAGCATGAGAGTTAGCTTCACAGAGAAATATCCACAGTGGCAACACATGGATTTCACACTGCCGATGATGCGACAGACAAGAGTAGACTAGACTAGATTAGACCAGATGAGACCCGACTAGAGTAGACTAGACCCACCCAAGCCACTGTACCCAATCCCCCATCCCATTCTAGCCAAGCTCAGATGCGATCAGAGTTATCACTGGTACCTATTCTCTCCTCCTCGGTGAAGCCCATGATGTTCATGGCCTCCATGGTCTCTTCGTACATCTCATCGTCTTGCTGGCCGGGGATCTGGACGTGGCCCGCACTCAGGAAACGGTAGTTACTGTAGGGCTCCAGCAGAAGTTCCTCTGGAAATATAACACACAGGCTGGAACAGTCAATGATTTCTCTTTGTGGCTCTGGTCAGTGTGTGACTGTCGGTGTGCTTTCCCTGCCTCCGGTGTGTAATACACAGATGTAGAATACCTAGCGCTTTGGGCTAAAAATGCTTTAGGTTTTCTTGCATTGCTTGCTATCATGGCAATTACAGTATAACAGTATCAGTCAGTAATGTACAGCAGCACTTGATCTCAGCCTTAACTTGCAAACACATGGCCAATCAAGCGGTAGTAACTGTTCCACAGGATGTAATATTTCCAAGTTTATGAAATAGAGACAACCAAACACGAGCAGCAAATTTGAACAAAATTATGTCAGCACCGTATTTACCTAGTTATCATATACTTATTATATACGTATTTTACATTTATCTGCAGCTTACCACGCAGCTTGTCTTTGGCACCGGAAATCATGTAGTAGAAGATGTGGAAGGCCCTTTCTGTCTTGGCCTGTCTGATACAGCGAGACTTCTCCAACAGGTCTGATAGCATTCAGCTGTTAAAGATTATATGCTCTGTGCTCAGAGTAAATGATATGATGTGTCATCTCTCTAAGGATTCTTTTCCGGAAAAACAATGTACTTTTTTATTCATTCATTTTATTTGTAGGTTACTGTAAGGCCTGCTGTTAAATATCTGAAAAGTATTATCACTCACAACCTAGATTTATGAAATGTAAGTACAGTAAGACCCTAAAATAAATTGATTAAGGTGATAAAATGGTATCATGGGAATGTTAAGCTGCAACTGTGATGTGGCGCACGCACGCACGCACGCACGCACGCACGCACACACATGCACGCACACACGATATCATAATCCAGGTGCCAACATCCCCACTGTATTTACCTTGAGGGGCAGTTGACACGTCTCACAGGAATGTGTGAACAGCGTGAGAAACGAATGTGGAAAAAGTATCATCGATTATTACAACATTATCTCAGGATACAAGTCTCAATGTTGGCTCCAACGATGTAGCCGGTCACATCAAAGTTGATACGGATGAATTTACCCTGTGGGAGAGATGAGGCATGAAGGAGACAAGGTTCATGGATGGACAACAGTGGGTGATCGCTGATGATGATGGTATGATTTGCACAACATTTACAAAATATAAATTACAAAACAGTTGGCTGGTGCTCTGAATAAAAGTGCAATGGTCCAGGAAGAAGTGAAGAATCATCTAACAATAGAAACATCTATAAGGGACTCTAGGGAAACCTACCATTACGTTGTGGCCCCATAGATACAGTGGCATATTCAAAACATTTACTTCTGTAATAGGAAACTCACAAATCGAGAAGAGTTGTCATTTTTGATGGTTTTGGCGTTTCCAAAGGCCTCCAGAATGGGGTTTGCCTGCAGGAGCTGCTTCTCCAGCTCCCCCTAGTGAGAACAGTGATATACAGAAATATCACTAATACACATTGATTGGTGATTTACTGAGGCGGGATGGGATGGGGTGGTGCATTGTGGGGATGTGGCGGTGCAGGGCGGAGATGGGGTGGCGTGAGTTGGAACAGTCTACCTGTAGTAACGTGAAGATTTTTTTTTCGAAAGATAAGATGAACATAAAGACCTTCTCCAATAATCAGCTGATCAATGATTCAAGTTGATTTACATCTAGCTATAAAAGCGCAATATTAATTCCTTACTAATCCCCTAATCTCCTTTGAGATTCTACAGTATATTATGTGCCTCAGACACATGAACGAACAAGCCAACTTCTTTCACTATAAATTTTCCTCCAGTCGAGATGATCTGGGCCAGATTGTTCAAATTATGCGGAAACAAAGAGGGGGATGGAAGAGAGCGGTTGCGTTGGGTCAGACGATCTTTGATGAATCGCGTCTAATTCTTTGCATGCAGTATGCAAGTATGTAATTTAAGATGATTCTGATTCATAAACAGCCCTCTGGAGATGTGTTTTGCTTCCAGCGTGAATGCAGAGTCTGTGGGTGGAGCAAGGTGATGGTCGGTAACTGAGCCAGACACCCCTTCAGTCAGCATCAAGCTAATCCACCTGATCAAAGGGGCCTGCATCAGCCTAGCATCAAGGTCAGGCACAGTAGACCTCCTCTCTCTAAAACACTCTCTCCTTCTCTCTTAAAAAGACTCCCTTCAGCTACCCTGTGATGAGGACAACAACGCTGAAGATAAATGATTTACATGTTCACAGGTTCTGAGATGGATTTAATGTATTCATGTGTTTAAAATATAATCAGTTCTTCTTACTGACGACAGCAGATAAAAAAAACAGACCGTATAATCACTAAAAACTCGTCATTAAAAGTCACAGATCTATTTTTAATAGTTGAGAAAAAGAGGAAAGATACAGACCAGCCGATCAGGTACAGTTCAGAGTTGGCAAAGGAGAGGAAGGTCCAGTCACTGAAGGAAAGAAAGGAAAGGAAAAAAAGAAAAGAACAACAGAGCACAGAGAAATGGCAAGAAGGTGACAGGTGATGGGAAGGATTATTCTTTAACACACTGTTTAAATACTCAAGCAGATAGACAGATAAGAGCAGGAGGTCAAGTCAAAATAGTGCCTGAGAGAAAAAGAGAATGAGGAGGAGAGAAAGCGAGAGAAAGAGAGAGAGAGAAAGAAAGAGAGAGAGAGAGAGTGAGCACAGAGACCAGGGAGTGCAGATGAGAGATTGATCCAATGCTATTTCTATTCAGCCGAGGTCCATGGGAGCCTCAGAGGACAGCATACAGTCTTCAGCGCAAAGACAAGCATTGCTTCGACCTGGAAATGAATCCTTCAGGTATCTAAAGCACCGCCAGACCAACACCGTAAAAACCATCGACTCCAGTCACAGGAGTCAGGACACAATCGTACTCAGGCGTGATCCGTTCTGAAGTGCTGTTCAAAAAGAGTTTTAAATCACGGCTTAGGGAGGGTGACCGGGCACATTTAGGGGGCGACTTGGTTAGGGTGTTGAAAAGTAAATAAAGTCTCGCTACATGGGTGTTTCAGAAACTCCACACTGTGCAAACCACAAGGTCCACTAAACTCTACGGAGAACAAGACAGCCATGCCCCCGTTCAGAGCAAATGGCAGGTAGTGGATGAGGAGGACGGAGGGATGGGGAAGGGGGGGGGGTGATATATCCTGTTGTGTTGGTGACACAACAGGATATAATGTTGCTTGATAGACAAGAAGAGGAGATGGGCATGCTCACACTGTGCTCGTTCATCTGTGATAGACCCTTTCACTGCCAGAGAGGCTCCAATCTCCCTCCGCTGGCAGTGAATGGGTGTTCGTAGAAGACGGATGAAACAAAACTCAACATGATAAACCAGTATAGGAGTATGCATCAGTAAACGTCCTTAATGAAACATTTGTATAGATTTGGGATCTTGACCAGAGATTGGTGTAAGAATTTTTGTAATTTTTTGTAACTCAGTGAAATCTTTCATGCAATTCTTTTAGCCTGAGGAAGGAAAACACACAAACACCGCACACAAAAACACACGCCAGGCATTCCCCTTTACTCACGTAGGCAAACTGTGATCCTGATTGTTGCTATTTGGAGGAAATGGCGATACAGGATTAAATGGGGCAGTTTCCTACACACTGATCAACTCTCCCATAAGAGTGAGGGAACTGCTTGAGAGATCCCAACTTTTGACACACAATGATCACTTTACATGGATACTTACAGCACTGGTGTCCTTCTTGCCTTTGTGTGAGGAGGCAACAACAGCGAGATACTGGATGACCTTCTTGGTGTTCTCTGTCTTCCCTGCACCAGACTCCCCACTAGAGATAGAGATGGAGAGCGAGAGAGAAAGCGAGAGAGGGAGAGAGAGGGTTAAAAGAGGGACGGGAGATAGTAAAAGAGAATGAAAAAAGAACAAGAAGATAAAACGCACTGACAGGTTCACTGTTCACAGTTCAATAACTCAGTTTAAGTGAACTGAAATCATGTGCAGAGGAGATAACCGAACCATCCACGATACACTGATCTCTGTACGCCTATATATGACCATACAGACCCAAGCTATGACTCCATGACCATAATAACACATACTTATCCTAAGCACACGTTTCAATGAAAATTGCTTGCTTGCTGTACATAATCCATACACATCTATGGGAAAAATTTGCTTGAAATGTTAAAAGTGTTAGGATTTGTACAGTAGGTAAACCAGAACCAGTCACAAACTGAAAATATTTGCTATCTTTCACATCAATTTATTATTTTGACTTTTTCAAACAGAAGCAAGAAGACTTTTTTTCCCCAGGTAAAATGAGGCCCTTGATCTTAGATACTTAGAAAGACGATGTTGAACGATCCCAGACCCATCGGCCAGGCGTCCAGCACACAGACACACACACACACAGACATGGGTCCATAAAAGGCAACATGTGTATGGGATGCACCATGGCCCTGTCTTAGGGCTTGGCAGCTCTAAGAGGAATCTAATTACTCTGTCCTCTGTTGAGGCCTGGTAAGGACAGCATCCCAGTCTCATACTGTATCAGTCCAGAATCAATTCTGATGCGCCTCTATGTGGAGAGTCTCCTCTAGATGCTCTGTCAAACTGTCACTTCTGTCTCTACTTTCTCAACAAGTCATGGTCAGTAATCTTTGGACTTTGCCTACCTTTAAGCAGTTGCTTCACATCAACAGAGTTTCAGTTACAATCATCAGATTATTTGAATGGATAGCACATCTATGTAATATCTCACCATAAGGGCCCTTCGCTTCTGACAGTGGAAGCTGCCTAATACTGGTAACCAAAAAGTAGGCATCGCTTCATTTTAAGGGGTCACAAGCCAAAAAGGTTGAGAACCACGGGTCTAGACAGCACAAACAGACTTCAGACTAAACACTCGTCCCCTGGTCTCCCACAGAGCTCACTAACCCCTCTATGTTACAGGGCACACTGGAAAACCCCTGCATTCTGCACAGCTAAGTCAAGGGGATTCCTCTGCTAATACACTGGATGCCTATAAACCCTTAACAGGGTCAGGATGGGCTATGGATCAGCGCTCTTCAACAACATCCTGCCACTTTATGGTTAACATGTTCATTCCATCAGTCCAGTTTTACTACTGTATACACGCAATGAGTTTTAGACCAAGGAAACTGGTGACCCTGCTGAAATTAAATGTCAAGATCTTGAGAATGGATTTAGTAGGCTCACAGCTGTTTCCCATTGCACATTCTTGGCATCATGTTGAGGATTTTGAGGAATAAAGCCTTAGTGTGAATATGTGTAAAATTCCATTCATATAACATTTTGCATCTCGTCTCTGTTGGGTGAAAACCTTGTATATCCAAAATGACGACATTTCAGAAAAAAACTAAAAAAACAGCCTTGGTGTTTGCTTGACCACCACACATTTCCGAGTTTATCCAATGTGTTTTGAAGGGTTTCATAAGACCAAGGGTTGTAGAATAGGATCAACCCACAGAGGACCATGTAATCCTTCGACTGAAGTTAAAACAGGAAAATTCTTGAGTTACAAGGTTTTCACATGACAATAGTGATATAAACCATAAAGTCCACGCAAATCAAATTGATCCTCATCTTAGTTCACATGTTTGGAAGCCATCCATATAAAATGAAATAAATAAAAACGTGTTTCATATAAACAAATACTTCATACACTATAAACATCACGCCATAAAGATATAATGCTACTATAAATGGTGTGATCATAAAAATAAAATACCTGACAAAAGAACATGATAGAAGACCCAAGACTAATAATGTAAACATATTTACATTTTAGGGATTTGGCTGAGGCTCTTTTCCAGGGCGACTTGAATGAGCAGGAAGGGTCCTGTGTCTTGCTAAAGGACACATGGCTGTTGGCCACAGATTGACTGTTGCTGGGAGAACAAGACATCACAGCTGTGCGGCTTTTGCTACGAACGGTAACGACTCCCTGTGGTTGTTATGGAATATTTATGAAGCAAATGTTATCTCCCCACACACTCACCTAACAGAGTCCCGCTGGTCAGATGTTTTTACAATATATTAGTGCAATTTAACACATGCACACACACACGTACACACACACGTACACACACGCACACACACGCACACACACACACACACACACACACACACACACACACACACACACAGAGGAGAATGTCATACATGACATTCCATGTACTGCACCAGAAACTTTTCTCCCATATATGGCTCCGAAGGCATGCTCAGCACCAGCCGTAGTTCAAAATGAAACCTTAAAGTGACTTTGCTTGGGCCTGTCTGATGTGCCAGAAAGGCAGAGTTTTAATTTTGGCTCCATTGTGTCACGTTGGTTCTATCAATCTTAAACAAAAGTATTTTAAAAGGTTTTTAAAAGTAGGGGAGAGCCGGGTCAAAAGTAACGGAGGGCGAAAGTAACTTGCGCATTTTCTCGAAAACGACAGGAGCTGCAATGACGTGGTTACTTGTGCACGTGCATATAACAGTGCACGAGCTTCATACAAAATGTCTGCGCTATCGGTGCACGTTTGGTGGAGCTACCGTCGGAAAACTTTTTTGCGCAAGGTAAGTAAAAAAACGGTCCCGTAAATCTGTTTCGATTGTAGAATTGTGTTTACTTGTTTAAGTTTGCAAACATATGTAATTTTCTTAACACATCTAGTGACTAAATGATAGCATAGGTTTCAAGTTTCATGCCAGCAAGTCTTGAATGCTAGCCAGGGAGAGAGGGGAGGGACGGAAGTAACGTCCCATGGAGGGACAAAAGTAACATTGATAAGTGAAGTCACAGGTGAAGAAAGACCGCTCATATTACATTCCAGTGAAAATGAGACGAGAAAATTATGGCTAGTGTAGCTATT
>OMLI01002545.1:3297-13632 GCA_900302605.1 Rondeletia loricata
TATTTAGCTGTTTAAGTGATATCTCCCTTCGGCAGAACATTTTCATTTCTAATACACATAAAAGACAAAATTTGCTTCGCCAGGAATCGACAGCTACCAACAGAGTTCAGATTTTTTTTTTTTCACTGTAGGAAATAGTAATTGCAAAACAGTCTAAAGAACTTTTTGAGAAGTATGATGCGGAACTCAGAAAAAAACCATCATACATTATAATACAATCAAAGAAAATTTTATTCCATAAAAGAAATGCATCACATTGCCATAGCTCAAACCTGTTTTAGATGTACAGTATGACCTTTTGGACTGCGCATAAAAAAAGGAATCACCATGGATACCTGGGGGATGTTGAACTTCTGACTGTCCATCAACTCCAAGGGGGGTACAGTGCATACTAAAATTTTGCTTTAAGGGACTATGATTAAGAGAGAGTGGGCACAGCACACGTTAAGCAGCAACTTCTGTCTTGGCACCCATCATGATGTATACCATCATGCCACCAAGCTAATAACTTCTATTATTATTTTCCTACCATAATAGCTACTGCATCATGACCTATTTATTCCCTATGAGCACTAGCATGCATAACAGAGCAAGATGTGCAGTTCAGGAAACACATTGCTGCATCCGAACCTCATGAAAACAAACTACCGGGAAGATTTGTCCTATAGCCACACCCGAAGCACTTGGATGCCTCCCTCCAAGGGTAAACACCTTCTTCAAAGGATTTAAAGATCCAGCCCAAATATTTGCATGAGTGTCACAGCTGATAGAGATAAATACCGAAGGTCTTTAAAAGATGGTGTTTAATTCAGGAGGGGGCAAAACGTGGCGTCAGCACATCCTGCGGCTGCTCATGAGGGGACAGTTGATTGAGTGTGTCTGGTGTGAGGGGCCTAACAAACTTGATTTCTTCCTGGTAGTGACATATTGAAATGGCATGTTTTTTAGGATGCTCTCCACGGCTGACACGGCCCACTTACACACTCATCAGCAAGACCTGCTCTGCTCTGCGCTCTCAGCTGCTTTGTTCCAGCTGATGTCATCTAAACATCGTCCCTGCAGGGTTGTCTGGGGTAGATCCCCTCCCTGCATTGGTCTCCTGTAGAAAAAAAGGGGGGCTGCTGCTATGAAGATGGATTACCCAGCTGGTGACACTAGTTCCCCTCCCGCTGAAGCCACTGTGGAGCGCTAACGCAATTAAGGCAATTAATCTTCAACAAAAGGGGTTCACAGCTACCCTTTTTTGATTTTGCACCTTTCTGTACAGGTGCATAACCAAACTGACTTGCTCGGACATAAACACACACACACACGCACTAAGGTGGTCTGAGCCAAATACGAACGTAACATTTACATAAAAACATGAATATGATTATTGGTTATTATACGATGAAGGATATTGATTGATTGATTGATTTTATTTGGTGATAAATAATATCACCGAGGATAAAAACACAATAAAGCACAAGTGCTTATTTCCATTGTGGTCCTCTAACTGACATGAATAAAAATTTTTTATTGGTTGATTGATTTTATTTGGTGCTAAATAATATCACCGAGGATAAAAGTATAGTATAGTATAGTATGTGTGCTAATCGTACAGCCGCTCTGTGCAAAACTGGGATGTTGTTTGTTCCCTCATTTGCAGTTCGCTCATTTGCATCGGTGGCCTGGTTTCACATCAGCAGATGTTATGATTTTCCACACAACCGGCGGGGTAAGATTGAATATTGTAGTCAACCTACAGGCAGGACAGCCATTATGAGCGCAGCCATTTTAAAGACAATTGTTCTAATGATGACCACAACAGATGCTAATAATTTTCATTGCATGGCATAGCCTACTACACAGGCATGCATGTGTGTATGATATGGATGAGAGGAAAAGGAGATATTGGGAAAGAGAGGGAGGGGGAGCCACAATCAATGCATTTAAAGGCTCAGCCATGTGTTCTCAGCTTCTGTAAAACGTTACTTGACAATGATCCACCTACTTGCTGGAAATACATTCCAGCATTATGGCAAAAATGTCCTCTAATGCAATACAGCTGGGACAGAAGCATTTTAAATACGGATCTGTGTGTCTTTCTTTTTAATTACCTACCTGTTTGAGCGGCAGGACGGGTGGTTTGAGCCAAATATCATTTATTAAGTATAGGCATTACAATCTACTTCCGAACATCAAGGAGACCCTCGACTCCTCCAGAATACAGATAGGCCTACTGTAAAAGTAATACATCTACAAATGGTCCATTATCATGATAGATTGTGTTTATGACACCAAGGGAACTGGTCCAGGTATAATAATCTGCTTTTACCCTTTCTCAGCTATGTAGTCCCCACAATCACAGAATGAAGATTTAACTTGATAGCATAGTAAAGGACTGGGCTAAATGACTGCAGTCCATCTTTCACTTACTGCTCCAACAAAATGAATTTCAACATTTAAATCATTCATTAAAACTAGTGCAGTGCACATTGGGACGTGCCCGTTGGGACCGGGCAGATTTTCTCGAGAACCGCTTGTCCGATCGACTTGGCACTCGACACTGCTCTCCGTAGGGTCCTCAGCAATACACCTGCCGAGTTTAAAGTCGATCGGGTGAGCGGTTCGCAAGATAATGGAAGGACAGACACACAGAGGACAGACAGGCAGACAGACAGAGAGATGCCTGCCATTATTAGAGAGATAAATCATTCATTATACTTGAATGATTTTAATCTTGAATAATTCATTATTTATCACAGCAACTGGTCAATATATGATTTAATAGTTAGGAATCAGTGAGAATATTGATGGACAAGTATACGCAGTGATAGCACTTCAGGGCAACACAGCATCACAGAGCATCCGTTCAATATCGGTACACTGCAATTTCATTTATCGCTTCATGAGGTCAACTAGTGTCACACCAAAGAAAAATGTGAAATCAATCAAAACTATGAATTCAAAACAACAGAATCTAAATGATCCAGGTACTACAGGGTGGGAGTCTGTGATGGAAGACGCACAGGGCAAGTGAAGGGCACCAGCAGCGAAACCACTATGCAAATTCCCCGCCACTTTGTTTGACAAGCAACAACACTGCTTTGTATATATGCAAAGCCTGGCAAGACACTGTGCACACAGTCCTGCTGTCAGAGCGGAGTCATGCTAGAGTGGTGACACCCACTGGGTGACCCCTGTCTGCATTGAGGCTATTGGGCCAGACTCCACACTTCATACAGACACACACACAAACATTGGCCAAGTCACCACATGAAGCACGTAGCACACATCACATCTCAAGGGTCAAGTCATCACACGTAGCAGGAGGCTAAGATCGCCCTCTGTCCCTGAAAAACTCTGCATGTCGGTACTTGAATAGTTGGAGGTCTGGAGCCCTGATCGTCCCCGCTGAGGTGAAAAGTACTTGATTATCACTTTGAATTCACCCAACAGCCAGTCTGTTAGTTCACCACTACAGAGCTGGAGAAACACAGGGCCAACACAGTACATCTGCGGGTGTGCATAAAAAAAGGATCTAGGGGTATTTGATCTGTATCAATACTACATTAGCATGGCCTCAAGGGATCTTTACCTGGCCAAAGACGATGAGAACACATGTGATGAAAAAAATCTAACCCCTCACAGTGGGCTAAAAGAGAAAAGTTGTGTGGATGCAGTGTTACCTGTTACTGTCTCGGAGTGCTTCACTGCCCTTCCGCCAAGAGATCACACCCCAAGGAGACATCTTGGGCTTGCACTCGATGAGCACATCTCCTCCTACCTTCACCAGCGTCTGGCTCCTCAGTTGGTTGAGAGAGAAATCTGGGGCAACAGCTGAGACAAGAACAGCATATTAAGTGTTTGTAAAACTCACACATCACTCACATCACTCACCCTCCAAAATTCTCTCTTTTACCACTATTTTGACACAGTATTGGAAATGATCGTGTTCATCAATGCATAGAATTATAGCCACAAATGACTCAAAGACACTAGATTGCATTGTTAATATTTGGACTAATTAGTATGCAGCACACTTAATAGAACAATAGCATTAAAAAAATACACATACAGGTCTAATTCGAGAGCTAGGTGTCCGTAACTTGATTATTACCCTCAGTTAGGGTGTATGTGATTCTTAGTTGAATTGGCAGAAAAAGAAAATTGTGCCTTAATTAAAAGGAAAGTATATTCTCAGCTATAAACAAAGGGAAATGTCCTGTTCTTCAGCTTTTCACCACACGGTTATTTCAACATGATCCTTTTCCCTTGCTATAAACCACTTAAAAATGTGTGCAACTGTCCAGTACTGTCCCTAACTTAATTTTTTTTAAAATCTTTACCTTGAATTAGACCGGTACAGTTAGTTGTGTTGAGCCTGATTCCAATCAGTGACATGATACGGATGAGACATGTTGGGGGCTGAATAGTGAATGAGCTGCTGCCAGCCCAGAGTGGAGAGTGACAGGCTTGACAGGGCAGATGGTGAGGCAGGTGAACAGAGCAGCTCTGGCATACATCACTGTCACCCGGACACATTCATCTTATAATTAATGCTTTTCAATTAGTGGCCAATAAGAGAGAGGCCAGAGGTCATCCGCTGGTATTGAGCCGAGGAAGCGCAAACTTGAAAACAAACATGGACAAATGCACGCCTTCACACACACACAAACACACACACACACACACACACACACACACACACACACACACACACACACACACCACCTTATCTATGTCTTACCTATAACTCGGAGCTCTGCATTGGAGTAGACCTCGCCGTGCTTATTACCAGCCACACACTGGTACATTCCTATGTCGGACAGGGTCAGGCGGCTGATTGACAGTGCCCCACTGGCAACCTGTATGCGCTCCTATGAACATAGAGACACATGCCTTTAATATGCCTTATTCCCAGTGCTCATCTACATAAAAGCAGCCAGCCAGTGGGCCAGTGAATTATGGTCTGGAAGTGACAGACGTGGCAATAAATCTAGGTTTTCATCACTAATGGAGGGAAAGTCTTGGGTGGATGGAGGCAGGCTAGCAGAAAATGACCCTAATCAATCTGCATGTTTATGAGAGTGAAATAAAACCATGCCCTATTTATATCTCCGACTGCACCACAGGGCCTGTTTCCCCTTCAGTGGGAGGAGGGGATGAGAGGGGAAGGAATATCGTAACATCTGAGCTATACTGCATTGTGAAAATTGCTTTTCTGATAGGCATGCCCTATACATACTAAGTGCTATGTACACGGTCATACTGTACCTCTTTTTCATCGTTTTGCCTGTCTGATGGAGAAATCTTGGTCGTCACTGAGCCATCAAAGTA
This sequence comes from Rondeletia loricata, assembly GCA_900302605.1. Classification (NCBI taxonomy): domain Eukaryota; kingdom Metazoa; phylum Chordata; class Actinopteri; order Beryciformes; family Rondeletiidae; genus Rondeletia; species Rondeletia loricata. The sequence continues at coordinate 8,620 of OMLI01002545.1, forward strand.
AGACCTACTTATGGATGGTCGGGCCTAATGAACTAAAAACGTAGTTGGACACTTAATCCTCAATATGTGTTTATCTCTCTGAACTTGCATTCTTACTCAACTGCGTCACAACGGCATGAAAGCCTTGAGCAGTTTTCATACGTCTCTGTGCAACTGTGTGAGGTTCTGCCCCCTCCCGCCCTTCATCTCCTGTGTTTTCCGCAGGCTCACCCATAATGTCATTACAGCCCATTTCCATGGGGGTGTCTGAGTGGCCCGAACTCCAGTCGCAGGGGATTAAGGTACTGTCACATGAAAAGAGAGACTGTCCTCATAGAAAGATCACAAACTAATCCTGTGTTTGAGCAGGTTGTGCCTGAATTTCCATTACGCTCAGTGGCTCTGGAAGTGCAGGGGCGAATATCCCTGCTGGCAAGGGAGGCAAATGGTGGCGTATATCAGTCTGTGCATGGAAAGCACTCCCGTTTACGGCTGTTATTAATTAAGCATGATGTTCCTCTCAAATCAGCAGTTTTTCATGCGGGGACCTGGGGGGACCATCTGTACGCCTTATGCTGAATGAAAATGACTGGCAATGTCATTTGCCAACAACACTGGGTCGCTTCATTTGATATAGTACAGCATAAACAAGTGAAAGAATAGATGTCATAAATAAATGACTGTCATGGCTTTAAAAAAGTTTAATGAGCTTGATTGCTATCTACAGCTACGCCCTCCAGAGTTATTGGAAGTCTTTGAGAATGACCCAAAATGGCTATACAAGATTAACAACAAAAGTAATGAGCTATAATACATGGTATATTATCATATGGCTATATTTTGGGAAAATTTAGAAAAGTATGTGTTTATTCAAATGCAAATTGTTTAGATAAAAACAACAGGCAATAAAAAGTTAATGTGCAATTGATTTTATTCTCAAAGTTTGATAAACATTTAAAGGGAAATTCCACTTCAGGGCTTAATAACATGAGAGAGTATTACTGCTCATCTGAGTAGAACAGTGAAAGAAATTGGTTAATTCCATCCACAGATATTCAATTAATCTTCTGTACATGCCTGAATAAGGACGAACTACAAGTAGGTGTGAACTAGTAGCTTGAGCAACAACAACAGCTCTCATCTCAGCTCAGCCTATTTGCTTCATCTGATGCCCCCTTGAGACTGAACGGCAGGGCTCACACCTATAGTCGACTCGGAGCGGGACTATAGGCCTTCCCCTGTCTTCCCCTTTCCTAATCAGAATGTGGCGGATTGCATTATACTTTCATCATCCATTCCTGAAATGTAAAAGCTGTGAAATGGGGGTTCTGATGGGAATAAACTAAATATACTAAGCCATCTGTATGACAGTCCCATGCTCCACTAAATTGACTAAATCCTGTTTCACGGTGGAGTTTCCCTTTAATTGCACAGCTACTTAAACCTGCAGCCATTGTCAATAAAGATATGTGCACTTTAGAGTGAGGTTCTCACATCCAAATTGTACCTAGCAAAAGAAACTTAGCACTCAAATAAACCATTGCTATTTGGATGCATGGTGGTAGTACAGTTATGGCTTTCAAACTGAAGAGGCTACATGAAGCTTGAAACAGCATCACCAAGGAAATACCACAAGTCTCATAATCTATAAGGGTTGTAGCTAAAGCAGTCATATTGGAAGTAGAGGAACACAGCGTGTTAACTGGCTGTCCAACAACGACTCCCAATAACTGTAAAACCTGTTTGAGACTTACTGTTTGTTTTTTTACTTTGAACAATTGAAATTGAATAATGGAATGCACATATATTAAACTACACACAGTATATAATGACCCTTGAGAAATATACTGTATGTATACAACTGTTAGTTTTCAGAACAAAGAATATGGCCCATTACTTACAGTATGTTGTGTATCTTAGCTCATCCTCATCAAGGTACCAGTTATAGCACAGTTTATCACCGAATACACATTGATCCCTCTATTACTGCAGCTCAAACTTAGAAAATCATCAGCAGAAATAAGTCAGCTGAGATGTTCCAATGAATGGTACAATCAGAAAGGTCTCAATTGATTTACTGTAATGAATAACAACAAATGGTGCATCCTCTTCCCTCTGCTCCCTACATCATTGACCTTTCCTTCTTCCACTGATTAAGCTACTGTGGTTAATGGTGGCATTTCAAACAATGTGACACATTTGCTGATTAATCCATTCATCCATGCATTTTGAATATATCCATTTATGATGTTCATATTGAGGGAAGTCTGGTGCACAAAAATCAACACAGTCATTATAACAGACAGACTTTGTTCATTCCAACTACATGTATAACATCTAAGGATTGATCTATATCCTCCAGTGTGTTTGTGGCCATTTTTGCATAATGAAGAACATTTACATAAAGTCTGTTTATCAGGTGCAAGCTGTGCCTGAGTGCCCAATCAATCTCCTCCAAATAGCCTGGCTATAATGGATATGATGAAGGAATATTAAAACATATTTTTGTAAATGTCATAATGAATACTTCACCTCAACAACAGAGTTCTATTGCAATTGAAGTTAGATGAACAAGTACGCTGGTTGCAGCCTGTGTTCTCCACAACAGGCCCATCCTTCATCATAGTACTCATAATGGGAATTCAGAGAGGGCAGGGTGCTAAAATGAATCTAGGATACAATGTTTATACAGATAATCTTACTTTTTTCTCCTTTGGTGGCACAGGATTAATAACTGCACTCCAGGAGGAGAGATTTATCAAAAGATTAGGGTTGCTCTTACATCATTGTGCTTCCCAGACTAACATGAAATACTTGGCTTGTTTGCAGTTCAGTCTTTTAACACACCAAAGCATAGTCGACACAGTGTAATTCCTTTCAAATAAATGCTGTTTTGCAGAAGTGACTAACATAAAGCGTTGCTGCACAGGAGGAACTGTGTTTTAATGTAGATGATAACCATGGTAATTAGGCAGAAAAGCTTGAACAAGCAGCATAACAATGCTTTTGAAAATACAGGGTTCCTCATAACAGTATAGGGAGTCAGCAACATTGAGTATGCAAGAAATGTTTGTGTCAAAGCCGCTGTCATACGTCTAACCTCGGAAGCAGAACTTTATCTTCCGTTCTAAAGAGATGCTAGCGCATGGCAGATCTCACCTCTGCAGACTCCAGGTTCTCTCCATTTTTCATCCACCTGTAAGAGGGCTTGGGCTTCCCCGTGGCTTTACACTCCCACACCAGTGAGTCATCAATGGGCTTCTGGACATCTTGGGGTTTCTCAATTAGATGGGGAGGGGCTGGAAAGTTCAAGGCATGTGACGATTAATTTGACTTATCGATTTAACATTTTTACATAGATAAAATAAGGAATTTATAATGAAATGATAAATTAGTATGGCTTAATTTGTTCAAGGTAGCAGTTCTCATTCAGATCCACCATCAGCGGATTGTGTGGAAAACCCTTTAACACATTCTGTTTCTTTTAGTTCCTTAGTGTGCTTACACAAGAACAAAAGTGATGTATTCCAGATCTATACACATTATTGGTGGTGCCATAAAATACCTCCACTCAATACCATTTGAGTAAATTATGGTATAATTATACAGGAACAGCATTGATTCTTACTGTCATGCAAGTAACTCAAGGCTAGTTAATGATTTAGCAAAAAAAAGAGGTACATAAAGCTAGATGGATTTACTCTCTCCAAAGCTCTACACGCTCTGGATGATGTGTAGGTCAAGCTACTATCATCTTATATCACACAAGGCCACTGGCAGGACAAGAGTAATGGCTGACCATGCTTTTCCATTCCACAGACCTTACCTAATGCCACACTCAAGGACTGACCTTTGAAGATACTTTTCAGTAATAGTACATACAAATCCTGCTCTAATTGGCTTCTGCTACACCTTGCCTCCAAGTAATGCAAGATAAAACAGTGAGAAATTCAATATTCATTACAAATGTATCCCTACAGTACCTCTCTGCATTTGATCTTCAAGCATGTGGCGTGTGTGTGTTAGTGTGGGTGTTCAGAAAGACACAGAAAGACTGACAGAAAGAGGTGGATGTAGAGAAAGGGTTGTACTTGTGTGATCTTGTGTATTTATGTTGTTGAGATTCCCTTTGGCAACGAAGGTTCATTAACATTTAACTAGTTTGGAGGCTGTTCTTTCGCCATCCGTGAAAACAGTAAAAAGATTGCAACTTCCTTTGACTGAAAACAGCTGAAAGGTGAATATTCTTCTTTTTCTTATTATTCTGTTATTTATTGTGGCTAAAGCGAGGACAAATTCAAGTTATTCTTAACTCTGTGGTGTAACATCTACCCCAACCTCCTCATATAGGTGCAAAATAGACCTACAGTACTGCATTTGGACTGAGAAAGCAAGCCGTGCGTGGTTCTCAGTTGTTTTGCTTAAAGAGAGGCTTAATTGATATACGCAGGTATCCATTTTTGTACTAGTATCAGTTATGTCAACAGTGTCCACACCATGACTGTGTGTGTGTGTGTGTGTGTGTGTGTGTGTGTGTGTGTGTGTGTGTGTGTGTGTGTGTGTGTGAAAGTTGTCCATTGTTGGCTAGTCTCACACACACACACACACACACACACACACACACACACACACACACACACACACACACACACAGTAAATGTTTTCACAAGAACCGGCTGCTGCCCTCTAGTGGTCAGAGACAGTATAACACATGTGGCAGTTGGACTGAAGTTTAAAGTTGCTCTGTGTATCATTTTAATATCAATAAATCATCAGCACATTAACTTAGAGACTTTAGTATAATGACTGTAAACAAACAAGACTGTCGGCCTCTACTCTGCCTCTACTGCTGAACCTGGCGTGGAAGATCCTTTAGCTCGTCCTCTGTTTCCATACAAATTCGATCAAAGATGTTTAATGTGTGTGTGTGTGTGTGTGTGTGTGTGTGTGTGTGTGTGTGTGTGTGTGTGTGTGTGTGTGTGTGTGTGTGTGTGTGTGCGTGTGTGTGTGTGTGTGTGTGTGTGAGCCGGGGAG
>OMLI01002559.1:693-8193 GCA_900302605.1 Rondeletia loricata
GCGCTCCCCCACCTCTAAAAATACCACTACAACACTGGTTAGCTGGCCAGAAAATGGATCCACATATAAACTTCAGTAATTGGAAATACTCGCATTATTTTGAACTGCTCAAAGAAAAGGGTAAAAACATCATAGTATCCTGTTATGCATTGGGGACAAACGCCTGTTTGGGTTTCTTTACAGTAGCAGTGATTACTCCACCAAAAGGCATATTTAAAAAGCACGTTTTTAAGTGGGTAACATGAAAGTACTCTAATGAGTTACTTTTAATAAAGAGTAACTAAGTAAAGTAACTGGTTACTATTTAGGAGCAGTAACTTAGTAAAGTAACTAGTTAGTCTCAGAAGTAACTTTCCCCAACACTGCCATTGAGACCTTGGACTAAGCCTTGCTTCCTTCTTCCTGAGAGGAGTAAAGGCTGTTTTTATCATGACTCAACCACTCTTTGAATGTTTCTCTAAATAGGAAGATGTTTTCTGTGTCAGTGAATCATACAAGTAGGAAGTTATTATTTTCAACCCATCCAATTTTTGTTTCAGCCACAGTTTATTGGTAGTTTCATTTATTGTGAAGTCCCACTCCTCCACTTGTCTTTGAAAGTCCTGGGGGAGCAGGCAAGTCTGTGCGCGCACACACACACACACACACATACATATATATATATACATTTGCATTATTCCTTTCTGTCTGCTGGGTCAAGACTAAATAGCATTCCTCTTAAACCAGTTTTCTTCTATTTGATTGAGTTTGCCTGGAGTGGAGCATGGCACTTCAGGCTAGAAATGCTATAATATGAGGAGATAGCTCCATCCCTTCCAATCCAGTCAGAGACAGCGTATTACCATAGGATTCCACTAGCAGAGCAAAGAGATAGTGGATGGGGATTAGGATGTAAGCTATGGAGCTTCTGGTGTGCCATGGAGAAAAACACAGAAAACTCGCACATCCCAGTCCTCAGTCACAGGTGCTGGACAAAGAAAAATGAAGTGAATCAATGCAAACAGTGTAGGTGTTAATAAATACACCGTGGGAGCATTAGACGGTGTGCAGACTTTATTGTTTGCATTGCTTCTAATGTGCCAACCTTAGTATTATACAGTGGTTCAGTGATTAATTATTATTGATTAATTAATATATAAATTTAAAAAACAATTTATAAAGTGATTAATTAAAATCTCATTTAAACGACACAATAAATACGTTTAAATAATTAACAATTAATTATTAATTTAAATTAAATTTTACTTTTTGTTATTCCATTTACTGTTTTTTCCATCCATTTCCATTTTCCATCTCACAATTAATTTGTCTACTGCTCTACCATTTACACTTTCCGTTTGGGCCACACTTGATTATTAATTGACTCATTTTAATACAAAGTCCAACCCTCACTGTTGTAAAAAGAGCCCTGATTAGCCAGCTGTTGGCTTGCAGATTCTATCTATACAGTCAGTAGGCTATAGTATGTTGCTAACACTAGCAAGCCAGCATAATGTCAGGGACGGGGATCCCTCAACTTTAGCCTGGTCTGGCAGAGTAAAAGGAGGACAACCTGACCATGTTGTCCATCACAATCCTTTTCCAACAATCAAACAGTGGTGGAGTAAATCTAGTGGAAATCCAGAGCTAGCATTAGCTGTCGAAATGTCAAATGAAACGGTTGTGAATCCATTCACAACTGTCGGACAGCCAGTTAGTTAAAATAAACGGTGAGCCCTCCACTAGAGTGATGGAGAATCAACAGGTGGCCAATGAGGGCTTACTTCTCTGTGGGTAGGACTTTGCATTATTTTTAGCTTGGCACACTGGGTGCATGTTGTCTGATTAAAGAGTCGATTTAGCAGAAAGTGTAAATGGTAAAGCCGCAGACAAATTAATTCTGAGATGGAAAATGAATCGGAAAACACATTAGTAAATGGAATAACAAGAAGCTAAATTTAAATGCCTTTTAAAAAATCATTTTACAAATCGATTGACAAATTCAGTAATATATTCATAGCTTAAAGATAGAATAATGAAATGGAATTATTACAGTAATTGACACAATGAACATTTTATTACTTGTTTTATTAACAGTTTTATTAATTGTGTCATTTAAATGTGAATTTAATTAATCACTTTATAAATTGTTTTTTAACTGTTAAATGTTAAAATTAATTAATCAATAATAATTACAGTTTTTTACAATTGGTTACAAACTTTTCTCAATACTGAGTCCACTTTTTCAAAACTCTTCACAGTTTCCTAATCAACATGTGGCTGCTGGCTGGTGTTAATTTCCCACTGTGGTAGTTCACCATCTTCACAGAATATTTCCACACTGACTGACACATTTAGCTAATAGTAAAATCTGTGGAGGGGGAGTGAAGGAGCTCAGAGTGGAGGGAGAAAGGGAGCAAAATGTGTTTGCCCAAGGCTTGCTCTGTCTCTTTCTCTCTCGCTCTCTTTCTTGCTCTCGCTCTCTCAATCTCTTTTTCTCTGTCTCAGGTTACACATTCCCTCAAGGGGACATTGATTTGCTGGAGGCAAAGCAAGCTTCCTTCTCTGTTCACACTCACAGAAGCACAAACACACACACATACACACACACACACACACACACACACACACACACACACACACACACACTGACAGTTGGATGTTTTTGATGGCAGGCATTTAGTTCTCTGTGTTTATTACTTTCTAAACGTTAATACCACAATAACAAAGCTATGGCAGTAAACAGCCATGTTACTAGCCATGTTTGTGGTTGCATAGCTGTTGAGAGGGAGAGAGAGACAGGGAGAGAGGAGGATGGAGAGAGAGGTGAAACAGAGAGAGATGGGGAATGGAGGAAGAAAGAAAGAGCAAAAATGAGAAAACATGAGACGGCGTTCACTTGAGTAGAGGACAAAGAAATATGGGAGTCAAGCAGAGTCACATTATCCCTCATCACCTTGCTGGAGAACAATTAGCCAGCAGAGCTACAGTGTACTCTGCAGTAGTTTCCTGATCCTGTTTTCTGTGATCACAGACAGCCGGGGAAAGGATGGAGAGAGAAGATAAAGGAGATAGAGAAAAAAGAGAGGAAGAGTAGAGTAATAAGGTTGACTGATGTCACTTTAGTTGGATATTTCCAGTACAGTGGCTTTGCAATAGCTTTCTTTACCCACTAAAAGACACAGTTTGTACATTTTTAGTTGCTTGACGATCAGCTTTTCACAAAGCAGCTTCATTTGTTGTTCCCTCATGCTCACATTTTGTATTTAAATGCTGAACATTGTAAATGTAATGTAGTGATACAGGGGCAACATATTGACAGAATGTAGATGGGCCAGAAACAGTTTTTGGCATCAATTATGTATTTTGTTCCACGCGTTTTGTTCCATAAAGCCCTCTCCAGTGTGTTATGCACATTTGCCAATTGCAGTTCTTGCTGAAGATAATATTGCCTATCTCTACTGAAACTTATTGTGTGTGTTTCAGTGCCTTTTTGTGAGGGAAAAAATGGACCAGTCAGTGAATATTTTTGCTAATTGTATGTTGCATCTCAGTGTCTGTTTTCTGTGAAGACATTGACCCCTCCCTCGTTTCCCTTATAGAAATAGACACAGAGGAAATTACATTTTGACAGTTGGGATGTAGTTTGCCTGTTGCTATGGTAACGGCAGTCTGCCTGTTAAGTGTTTCCCTCCTCCCCCTCCCTTCTTCTTTTCCTTTCCTCTTTTCATAGCCATTGATTACTATGCAGAAGACATGCAGTCCAAGGAGAGGACATGCAAACACTTCGAAGCTATGCCGTAGGTGTCTACGGCGGTGCGAGCAATTATAGTTCTGCGTTGGTGATTCTGCACGTAGACTACCAAAACGCTAGATGGCAGTGTCGTGCTTTGATTGCACGGAAGTAATAACAACAGAAGTAGTAGCGTTTACATTCTCTGAAACTCGTGTTCTGGGATATTTCTTGCCGCGAATTCAGTGACATCTGGTAGTCTTTATAATTCGGAGATGAGGTGTCCTACAAATGAATATATTTGCAAACCTGCTCAGCGAGTCTCTCTTCGATCTGCTCCATGTTGTCTTCACTATCGGCGGACATCAACCGGATACAGGTAGGAGGAAATACGAAGCGGGCCAGTCACAGTTCTTGCGGTCTACGCACAGTTACATTTTTGGAGAGGTGCACGTAAGCTATGGCGGCAGCCTCTGCGGGCTACGCCGGCACCGCAAATACCTACAGCGTAGCTTCGACGCAGAAGTATAAATTACCCTTTAGTGCTGTCAATATGCATTGGACACTCAGGAAGAGAGACAGTTCTCTCTCTCTCTCTCTCTCTCTCTCGTTGAGAATTTCCTTTGAGAGTCTGCCAAGTACAAACTCCATCATCATGCATTTAACAATGCATCTCAGAGGGATCACAGCTGAACTCTGCTCATCCTATAGTGCTATGGCACAGGGTAGTATGAAAGGATGACTATGACTAAATATTCAGGTTCTGAGTGAATATTCCACCCAAAAAACATTCATAGAGCTGTCATTCCTTTTACATTGAGACGTCATCCTTTTCAGCTTAGTGGGTAGAGCTTGTCACCAAGTTTGCCAAAGTTAGGGGTTTGATTCCCTCTGATGCCATCCAAACTAATAATGTAAGTTGTATGTAAATGTTGAATAGGAGTGTCCACCAAATGACATATGTTATGATATTTAATTGAAATCAGTCAAAGATAGACCATGTCAGATGTTTTTTTTCTTTCTCTTCACTGAATTCTGAATTCTCTCCTCTTTTCTTGTAGTTTTCATGTTTGCTCATTTTGTGTCTGTCTGAACAAAAGAGAGGAAGAGCAAGTAGGAGAGAATTAACTGTGTCCTGTGAATTAAATAACCCAGCATAGATAGAGACAGAGAAGGACAAAGGGAGTGAAAAAGACAGAAATAAAAAGAGTGAGAAAGAGGGTATAGTGAGGAGCCTTCCCTGTTCTCTCTCTTCAGTTCAGGCTGTTGGTTATCAGTCCTGCTTGGTTCAGTTGGGTATTTAGACAGTGCAGAGCAGCAAAGGGAAATGTAGAGAAGGCAGCTTTAGATTTGAAAAGAAAACCTGCTATCGCATTAGGGCAGATACAGTACAACGTGATACACACACACAATTGAACCTGTAGTCTCCCATGGGGACATACAATCCAGTACATGATGATATAGAATTTGCTTACACACACACACACACACACACACACACACACACACACACACACACACACACACACACTCCATTCAAATACACCGTTACATAATGATGCAGAGTTTGTTTGCCCAACAAGCTGTGAAACACTCTCCCATATCCTGTAGTCTTCAGGTTAAAAATTTTAATCGGTGGTTCTGGTGTATATTGGCAGATTATCAGTGGCGATTTGGTGAAATTTACAAGGGGAATGGCAAGCAGAAAAATTTTGGTAACAAGAGCAATCACACTTGCCTGTTACGTATTGTAAAATATAAGCAAAGTAACCTTACAGTCGTCAGTGCCATACAGAGCTTAGCATCATAAGCAACAACTGTCTTAAAATCCTCTCAACAACTCAAAATTCAGAAGGCTGTCTTTTTCAGAAGAATAATTACAAACACATCCAATTTTTTCAGGTGTTTTTTGCTGTGTATGCTAACAAGACTGCTGATAAGCTGACTTAATTTGCATCTAAAGGTCCATATTATTTACTCTTTAGTAAGCATATTGAGTGTACTATCTTCGACTGTTTTCAAATTTAATGCAGAAAAATGAAAAACTTTCAGAAAATAACATACCTGATTATCAACTCTGTTGCATTATGTATCGAAGTTAATTTGTTGGTTCGATTTTCTGTATTCCTGCTGCATTCTTTTAAAAGTCAGAGGTAGTTTTAGTTTTCTAACACAGTCTGTGTCCACCGTCCCCATCAACCAAGGGTGGACACACACTACAAGATTGCTTGAACTAACTAAGCACCATGATGCTCCAGAAAAGCATCATAGGAAAACTGACTATGGATATATACTCTGATATTCCCCATTTGTGGGCCAGCCTAACTGGGGCTAAATCAGTTAAAAATCCTGTAATGTGTCCATCACAATACGTATATCTTTTGAGAAGCGTTGCATCGCTATTGTTGTTTAGCTTCTGTTTTGCATCACTTTATTCTGTTTATTAAATGTTCAACAAGAGGAGACTAATTAGCTTTGGCTTTCTGTCTCAGGAGTGGGAACATAATGTGGTTCTGATTTGTCACACTGAGGGAAAAGCATCATTTTAGATTGGCAGTGAATAAATAATTCCTTTGCTTTCATTTCCTTTTTTCTTGTTTTGTGGATTCTGTTTCTTAAATGAAAGGGATGATTAAAATGGTATTTACTGTTACTCTTGTTGGCAGGATGTAAAACATCTGACATGAGCATATGTTTTCCTATACTTTAATGTCTCGATGAAACATATGGATATTTGAATAACAAAGACGGGGTATTCTCTGGTTCTTTGGCTTTTTCTTCATGCAGTCTGCCTCTTCTCTCTTGATCTTGTCTCTTTTTGATGGCGACTACGGCAAACATTGATCATGAATACATTTGATACATCATGCCGAGATTAGAGCATGATTTTGGGAAACAATTAAACAAAATGCTAAAATCAGGTCTGCATTGAAACGTCAGTGTGTTTTGTTCCTCTTCTGTTCACTCTCCCTCTCCCTCTGTGAACCTAATAGCCTACACTGAATATTTACCATGAGAATGTGTTACTGATGTAACATTTAACTGCTTATATCTATCTGTTGGCTCAGTAGCAGTAAGCAGCAGCTAACCTAGCTGACAACCAGGGTCTGTACCAGAAAGCCTTTTTACAGGATACCCTGGCATTTTTAGTCTGGTGGGCTTGTGACTAGTTTCAGCTATTGGCTTCAGCAAGAAAAGTGACAAGTACATGGCTGGACTAAGATAACAGACCAACATTAATACCGGGCAACTCAAAAACATTCCTTTTAAAACATGGCTTTGTAAATTTTTCTTCATCAAGGCATAGAGAGTCTCTCTTCAATTTGTAAGGTACAGTAGATTAGATGTAGAGTCCAGAATCAAAGCTAGACCTTGTTTGCCGTCACTGAACTTGTCTACATGTACACAGTAAAATAATAACTCATTATGCAACTCAGATCTTATTTGGAATAAACTATTCATATGCATCACCTGAGCTCCAGCACTTTGAGCATCTTTAAGCTGCATACTTCTTCAGGGCCTGGTGAAAGATAATGAGGTATTGTTGAACTTTCTTGAATAAACACAGTCAACATTATGTGTAGGTCATCGGAATTAACAGGTCATTTTATTATCATGGCCTTAGAATAAATAGCTCAAAATGATCATGTCCTTAAGTAATGAATAGGTCAACATTAATGTGTCCTCAAAACAAAATGTCCCCTTGGTAGAGCATTTGCATTTTTTACATGGATTTGTTGATATGAGTTTATGAAAAGTTAGCATCAGTGAACCAGTGGTTGCCCGTG
>OMLI01002559.1:13193-14260 GCA_900302605.1 Rondeletia loricata
GCTTCTTGAGTGTAAGCCTTAAATAACATGAGGGAAAGTTTCACGGTCGATTCAAAAGTAACTTTTTACCACTGTGTCTTTGGTTGTGTGTGAAAGGAACATGATCTATTTATTTTTCACAATTTGTTTATTTCAGAGAACATTGGCCTTGGAACAGGAAAATCAATGGTCTTTTGCTATGTCCCCATTTTGTGACAATTGAAAGTCTCTTATGGCAGAATGAGGTCCATCTCTACATTTTTATTGATTTAGAAGCTGAGTAATTGCTTTTTAATTATGTTTTCAATGAAAAAACATTTCACTTTTTAAAGGCACAATTTTCAGCAGTTGAAAAAACTCAAGGTTGAGGTTATTTTTACTTATGACAAATCAGGTAGGTTATTTAGTCATTGATTCTCTTGCCTTTCACATCTCTCTATGTACGTAGTCTTCACACTGTCCTTAACCCTGGATTTACTGCATTCTTGAACATTTGAACCCTTGGCTAACTGGACATTTGAACCTGGGCTAACTAGGGTTTCTATCCATTAGGGCTGGGTATCGGCAAGGATCTCACGATACGATTCGATATCGATACAATGGGTCACGATACGATACGATACGATTCGATACCAATACGATTCGATACTGGTATGGGGCGATTCGATATCGATATATTGCTATATTATAAGGTGAAAATGTATACAAACAGTGTATGTAGAGGACCACAATGGAAATAAGTCATGGACTTTATTGTGTTTTATCCTCGATTGTTTTTATACATGTGTATGTTTTGTATGTACACTGTTTATTCTCAATCAAATAAAACTAAACTAAACTAAACTAAATCATCTGATATACTTTAGGGTACAAATTGAGTCAAATACAGAATGCACTTTAATATTCCAATTCCTCTTTATTAGAAATGAAATGTCAAATCTCTGTTTTTAACACATTGTGTTAATCAAAACAAATCTCATAATTGAAATAACTGTTTTTAACACATTGTGTTTAGGACTTTAAAGGAACTTCCTTCTGATAACAACATTAAATAATGAATATAGAGGGCTACATACATTCAAAACATC
>OMLI01002615.1:4415-22262 GCA_900302605.1 Rondeletia loricata
TTGATATGAGTTGACAATGAGTTGACAATGTGAGTATGAGCAATACTCCACAAAGGAAGACAGGCTTGTCTCCTCATGAAACTCTGATGGGAAGGCCAAAGTCCACTCCATTACCCACTTCCTTCCCACGCACAGGTTGCCTTGCTGTGGACAGATGAGAAAGCAAGAGGCTATTGTTTAAGCTTACACAAACAACTAAAACTCTTGCATTCACAGGAGAAGCAGACACATATTGTTCCTGTAGATTCACCTTGTCACCTGTTTAATCCTGGTGATTATGTGATGATTAAAGTGTTTAAAAGAAAGAGAACTCTCTCCGCTAGGTGGGCCGTCCCTTTCAGGTGCTTCTGGTGTAGTTTGCCAACACACTCTTGATTACCTTATGATGATAATAGCTTGTAAAATGACAAAAACGAACGAACAAATACATACATACATACATACATACATACATACATACATACATACATACATACATACATACATACATACATACATAAAGACATAAATAATTAGCTGTCTTACAATATCTCAGATAAAATTGTAAATGCCTAAGTATAGGCTTATCACTGCCTCGCCATCCGTGGCGGCTGGTGCCAATTTAAACAACGGAAGATTGGATTATTAAAACTTTAAAGCAATACACGCCCAACCGCCGTTAAAATACAAGAAGAAGAAGAGGAAGAAGAAGAAAGATACCAGATGCGAAGCGGAACTCTTCACGCCCTCCTGCAGGACGTCGGACCTATGTCGGAGACGGACCGGAAAGAGCGTGAGGTTACCGAAGTCTTTTCTGAAGTCCTGCACCTCGTAAGTTTCAACAAACGTCTTTCTCCTGTTTTTGTTCAACCTGACACTTCACTATCCCAACACAATACTGCTGCTCTTAGTCAGTTGCTGCAGTCTGTAGGCCAAAACATGCCGATAATGCAGTGTTTCCGGGCGGTTATTCTATTTCCACATCCAGTGGCGGGAGTCTCCAGAAGCCTCATTGCTGCTGTGTTTGATACCGGGGGTTTGACTTTGTTCGTTCAGTAACATGTCTGACTGTAGCCCCGATACACTCTGCTCCGTCTTGTATGGAGAGATCGTCACTACAGACTCCATTCTAAAATCGGACATTTGTATGCCTACCTGCTTATCGGCTAAGGCACACACCTCGTAGAGCTTGACTTAAAATGTCTTTTACGAATCGTAGGGGTCTTATGGTAAATTCGGCATATATATTATCCACCAGGCAACGCTACCTTTAAATAAAATCGTAATTGTTAGAGGTGGTTCACACCGCTCACTATCGCCTACCAGAGTATTTTGGTGGAAGACAATTGCAGGAATAATAGGCGAACCAGTTGTAGAAGTTGAAATCTTAGTGAAATGTAACACTGATTGGAGTATTGTATGCTTGCCGAATTGAAGAGTGGATCCTATGGATTCGTTAAACGTCTTGCATCATGTTCTACCAGGTATTTACCTTCGCCGATAAACAAGTCACCATTAAATTGGTAGATTTTGAAATGGAGTTTGGCGTGACGTTCTCCCATACAAGACCTCACATGTTGCATCATATCCGAGCCATATGACGAGCAACAACGATGGAGCAACAATCAGCCGATAATGGACAGTATATGCAAAAATGAATAAAATTACCTCCAATTATACTTTTTATCCAGGGAAAGTTGACCGGGCACCATGCTCTCTTCCAGCACCCTGCTGCCCCGAGGATGTCATCTGTAGATACAGCACTCCCATTCATTTTTAGTGATGTTAACATGATTTTTCTGTCTCTGTGTTTTCCTGATCGCTTCTCTAAATGCTTCAACCGCTGTCTCAGTTTGCCTGCTGCTTCACTCAGCTGTCTGTCCAGCACAGAGAAGATGTTGAGAAGTGCCTCAGCACAGGTGAGATGTAAACCATTATTGTTGGGCCACATTTATTGTACTAATAATTTTTGTGTTTTTAATTGAGGCATGTTCATAGAAAAGATGCTCCTGCACACTGAAGTCTTTCATGGACTGTGAACTGATTGATATTTTGGTCTCTCAGACGGTCATAAGACATTTCAGCCAGAAATTCAAATTCTATGCGAGAATGCAGTTTTCTATGTATGACTTTGATCCCCTTTTACTAGCAACGCACTTGCTCACAGAAGATTTTTGGGTGTACAAAGAACAATTGTATCTATTGAATTGTATACAAAAAGATTAGGTCAACAAGAATTAAATCAAAATACTAGCTATTGATGAGAAAGGAGGGGGGGAAAACCTGACTAACAATTCAGATTTAGATGTAGCCTACACTAAACTCTGCATACTAATAACTTTACATGGGAAGTGTATGTAATAGCCATGTGGTCAAATCTCTGTTTCCTCCACAGATGTTTAGACAGGTGGTCAGACACAGGAGCACAGACACCAGCCTGATCCTAGAGAGATGTGAGTAAACTGTGTGTGTGTGTCAAATTATACATTTGCATATTTTGTATTAAAAGGGAAAATCTATGTATCGGTCAAACCCTGATGACTTTTTTAAAATATGCGCGTGTCTTTTTCTTCCAGCAATAAACCGTGTGCAGCTGTTAGGCCGAGTGGGTCAGGACCCTGTCATGAGACAAGTGGAGGGTCGTAACCCTGTCACCATCTTCTCATTAGCGACCAACGAGATGTGGCGCTCCGGGGACGGAGAGATGAGCTCTACAGGTAGGAACGCCTGAGCAGACTCGCCTTAAGGATACTGTCTGTTTCATCCATGTCATTAAAGGGTTAGCTTGACATTTCCCCCATATTTTTACGCAGCTAAATCTTCTCAAGAAGCCGTTCTCTTGGTGTCACACTGGTTTGTTGCTCCATGGCTTTCAGGGTTCGCATTTAATTTCCAAAGAAGGATACCAAGTAGGGTTAGACCGATATGGGTTTTTGAACACTGATATCAAAATTTTTTGATTTAAGCTGGTAATGGACAATATTTTGTGCTAGTGTTCAATAAGTTTAAGTTTGACTGTTTTCATACCAAACAAATCCAAAAACATTACAAGTATTCAGTGTGTAATTCTTTTAGGTGGGTTAGCAGCTCCAGCAGGAATAGTTCACCCCAAAATGAAAAGTTGGTCATTATCTACTCACCTTCATGTCAGTCAAAACACCGGTGAAGTTTAAGTCCACATAACACACAGTGAGGTTGCTAGCGCTGTTCCATATCAGCCTTAAATAAACTTGATTAAATTAGTTTGCATTGCGTTTGAAAACTCAAATTCATATCAGTTTACCTGTAGGCTAACAAAGTGTACCAGTACATACAGAGAGGAAGGCAGTGCAAAGTCATGGTTTGCAATGGCATGAAGGAAATACATTTAGACTTATGGAGCTAAATATCAACGTTTTAGACAGGGGATACCTCTCATTGAGCACAATGTCGCTTTTGGCCAGCAGATGTCGTGCTGAGACCCTGTGTTCAACATGGCTTTTTATCTCAATGAAAATAAACAGGCTTTACAGTTAAATGACCAAATATCAGCACGGGAATTTCCACCGGCAATGGATTCAGTCCTTTGCCGATCCCTTATGTATTCATCCAAACGCCCAACCCTATTGCATTGTTAGCCTTCCACATTGAAAACCACGAAATACCACTAACGGGCTACCTTTCATTGGTTTTAAGAAGGAATGCCATCAATGCAGATTAAGTAAAATTACAGACAGACAGACTTCAGAATGTTTCAGTATCCTTTTTAGAGTCATGATGAATGAATGTTTTGCTAATGTGGGTGGAAAATGTTAACAATTATGACCAACAGTAGTTTTATGACGCATATCCTTATTTTTTATGATGTATTATACCCCACGTTGTGCTTCCACACAGAGTCCCTCAAATGTTAATTCCAATCCATGTGGATGGTAATAATGCCCTTTGCTGTTTCCTCAAAATGTTACTAATGTACTGTATCATGGCCCGTAGACTTAATCAAGTTATTATATGAAGGGTGTGTGAGTGAGTGTGAATGATTGACAGAAGGACTGAGACTGATTGTTTGTTAAATTCAGTTATATAGTCTGTTGTGTGCTATTGTTTTGTGACTCTAGGAGACGTCAGTCAGAAGACAACATGGCATCGCGTGTCTGTGTTCAAACCTGGTTTGAGAGACGTGGCCTACCAGTACGTCAAGAAAGGGTATGGCCTACACTCCTAATGATGTCTCTTCTCAGACAAACACACACACACGTCTTACTATGCTTGTGAGGATTTGCCATTGACTACATTCATTACCTAACCCTAATCTTAACCCTAAACCCAAGTCTTAATCCCAAACTAGCCTGTAGAATAGCTGTAGAATAAAATGAACTAATTTCTACATTATTTTGGCATGACTACACGTGCTTGATTGATTGAGTAATTGAAACAACAATATGTGACAGTCAATAAAGTATATATCAAGTTTCCATTATAGATCTACTGGACAAATATACCTGACTGGACAAAACCAGACAAGGAGAAAAATGAAATCTGTTAGGCCTAAATAATGTCATAAAACTATTAGAGGAACTTAATAGAACTTAATAGATCAATGAAAGTTCTGTGTAGACTGTGTAACAGGACTAATCCTGAGGTTGCTTGTTGCAGGTCTCGAATTCTGGTGGAGGGAAAACTAGACTATGGAGAATATGTGGACAAGAACCAAGTCAGACGCCAGGCCACCACCATCATCGCAGGTCAGAGAACACACAGACACACACACACTCACTCTAATACTACCCATTTCATCATGACACCTACACAGTAACACCCACCTCTCTCCCCCCGTCTCCCCAGACAACATTGTCTTCCTGAGCGACAACGTCCGAGACAGAGCCTGAGGGACTTTCCTTACCGTCTACATCCAAGACAGGAAGATAACTTGTTTTGTACAACTACTCTCTTATGTTTATACAAAAAAGACTGAGGAACTAAACCCCACCAAACAGAGGAACTGTGTTTATCCACTAGAAGGGGGACAGAATATAGTGCGATACACTGGTTATGTAGGACTGTGGCTCCCCCTACTGGTGGAAAAAAATACCTTCGTGCTTCAGGCATTAAGAGTATGCTTTTAAAAAAGCCAACTCGTATATTATACACACCTATTGTTTAGTATTTTGGTTATGCTATGTGTACATGGCCATTATATAGATATTTGCCCTTTTGCTTGTACTCTATTCTATGTCTGAAGATCATGTTGGAGGCAGGTGTGACAGAATTGACCTTGTTCGAATGCGGTGTTGGAGGGATGATACATGGGCAACTTTTTGAGGCAATGGGAAAGGAGACTATTGCCTTCAGCCAAGATGGGAGTTGGCAAACAGGATGAAACCGATGTGGATAACATAATGGGTTAAAAGGGATGAAAACACTGTGGAAGAAGTATTGTGGTCCATTGTTCTTGGGAACATTTCCCATCCAGCTTGCCTCAAACGGCTTCTCGTATATCATAGCTCTGAGGTTGGATACTCAGTACAGGTCAAAGTTGTCATCTTTTTTCCCATAGTGTCAGTTAAGACAACGTCTCTGCTTTTATTAGTTCAGGAATGTAGTGGTGAGAAAAGGAGTCTTTCTGTGATAGAAAGACAGATAAATGAAACAGACTTGGTCAAAGATTGAACTGCTGTAGTTGCAGTGCGATTGATTTCTCATTCGCCAGACAACCCGCCTCAGAAGTGGACACGTCACTTGCAAGATAAGGTAACGCTGTTGTCGGGTGAAACCGTCGTTGCTCCAGTTTTGCCCTATTTGACCCTAGGATTCATGAAACCCATCCAATATACATTGTAAAAAAAAAAACAAGGTTTTCAATCTGGAAATAATGTCCTAGTTTCTGAACAGCTGAGTTTTTAGAGATGCAATGCTTTCATCTGACAACAGGAATCAAGTGTTCAGCTAGTATCTTGTCCAAGTCTGAAATGTACGTTCATTAAGTTTATCATTCCTGCTCTTTTACAAATGTTCCAACCCAAAGCTCTTAACACGTCATCCTGTTTGAGTGTTCAAGGATGCCAAATGCCAGTTGTCTTTCTTGCACTTTGTACAGAAAATCTTTGTTTCGTCCAAACCAATACTTTGAAATACCGGGGCAGAAAAGAAAAAGACATGCATGCTCATTTAGATGAAAGACTTTCAATTGTACGCATCAAAAATTAATCATCAAATAACTGACAGGGAAGGGTTTGTATTTTTTTGCCGTTATTTTTGACAACTCCATGTTATCTCTAATGATAGATTAAGATTTTTCTTTATTTTCCTTATCACCCCCCTGAATTCTGCATCATTATGAACATTTGGTTCCTTATACCTGTATAAACTGATCAGTTTGGGTTTCTGAGGTACGGATAGTAAAGGTTTTACTGCATTTCTTTTTCCGACCCAAAGTCCATCTCACACGTTTTCTGTTTCATTTGTTCCTGTTTCCTGCCCTTTCTCTGCAAGTCTGTCACTCTCTTGTGTCATGGTTATCACACAATCTCCTTTCATTTCCTTCCTGCACGGTGACTGCTTGCTGTCATGTTCTTAGATGTGTTCTTTAAGGACTGTTGGTTGGGTCTGTCATACTCTGTAACCATTGTGTTAATAGACCTTTTTTTCCACAGTATCTGGAGTTTTTATTGTCATTCGGTATATGTTGCATGTTGTTTAATAGGGGCTGTCGCTTTTTGTGGGTGTTTTATTTTACTACAGTAGACTTCCCTTAGGTTCCTAGAGCTAGCCTGTCCTTTGAAGTGCTTTGTTAAAGTTATTTGGCCCACATGAAGCAACTCCTAATTAGCCAGAAAAGACCTGTGGAGGGCGCTGTGCAGGGGAAATAAGTTATACACTGTACAACATGTTAGGGAGCACTTTCCTTAAATGTTTGTACTCTTTGCATAATCCATGTGTAAATTGTCTCAAGGCTTAAAAATCCCTATGAAACGTGACTCTTGCCCTTCATCTACATCTCCCCTTCATGATGGAAGTAGATTTAATTGATGAAATCAAGAAAAGGTCTCTAACCTGGGTTCATTTGGTCAGTTCCTTTTTAAACAGAGAGCAGGTATTTTTTAAATATTTAGCATTCTCAATCTTTATGATTTAAAACACTGATGATCCTAGTGCTAAGAACTCTGTCATGTTTCCAAAACACATAGTGCTTTACAAAGGACCATAAGAGGTCAAAGGCCATTAATGAATGATCCTTACATAACAGAAAGTCTATTAAAGTGAGGATTATGCAGCGTTCCATTTGGCTGATGTGATGATTGCTATTCTTTTCATCAGGGGACGTTGATTGGCTACATCTCTGTCCGGGGAGGCGGGGTTTGGTCAGAGGTATTCTTGGCCTTAAGTGATTGGTCACAGCAAGTGTGGAAGCCTTTCTTCATTGGCCGTGTTACCTGTCAGTCTACGGTCCAGGAGGTCAAAGCCGCCTGATTGGTCAACATTGCTGCCACTCAGAGGAAACCTTTAAGTAGATTTTGAATGTCTGATTGGTCAGTCAGATGGATGTGGGCGGGACTTGGGTCGTAGGAAACCTGTGGATTCAGATGAGTCAAGTTGCCAGAATTAGCCAGAGGGAGACCGGAAATTGGTGAATTTGCTTTGAAAATAAAAGCTTGAACCTGATCACTTTTTAAAAACAAAGGAATAACCAAGGCTGCAAGTAATGGATTACAACCAACCTACACTGTTTTCCCACCTTTTTATTTGCAGTAGGGTTTACCCACTGTTTTAGGCAAGCTTAAACCTTCATGGTGTAAATTCATGGTGGACATCGTATGTTTCAGTAAGTTCTACTGCTGTTAATTCATACTTCCTCATACTTTTCATTCACATGTTCTACTTACTAAACAAACACGTACCCTCATCTGCTATATTCTTCTTTATATTCTATTTGTCTTTGCTGTATTCTATCATTATTTGCTGCTGCAATGACTCAGTTTCCCCAAGGGGGTCATTAAAGATTCATGCTACTATCTTATCAAACTGATGTAGGGTCTTTCAAGAAAAAAAAACATAAATCCAGGCTTTTCTGATTTGCCTTATAATGATCACTGACTGGATGTCATTCTGTAGTTTGCCCACCTTTATACTTAGCACTATATCACTGATTTTAACCCATAGGCTAACAATGACACAAAAGGCTATGAGGGCTTTATTTTGAAATGTATGACCGGAAGTCCAATTTTTGTATTGTGATTATTTGACACTAGTTTAGAAGAAGCAACAGGCACCCCTGAATTATTGATAATCATATATGAAACATGTTATATATCCTATCATAGTCGCATATTCCATGAATATTATTTCCCCTACATAGCGTATGGATATGAACCCTAAGCGCCTCTCTCTCTCTCTGTCTCTCTCTCTCTCTCTGTCTCCGCCCATACATTCCAGGGTGTCTGGCTGAGAGAGAGAGAGAGAGAGAGAGAGCCTCCCACCAGGAGAGAGAAGTAAAGGAAAACTGCTGGATCCTGAACCCAGGAGATAATAAACAAGCCGCAGCCAGGATCCATCCGACAGCCGCACTCCTTCAGACACAACGCATCCATTCCTCTGCGTGTTAAAGGGCTCTCTACACATCCGCGTCGGGCTTTCCCTCTCGCACAAGTTGCTCATAACTTCTTTGGAGGATCCTGATCCAGCCGTTTAGCGACCGAGCTCACGTTGAGGGAGTTTGGTTTCCACTGTCACTGTGCTTCGCTGCTGCTGAGAGACACAAACCCGGGCATCGTCAAGGCCAGATAGTCTGTGGGAAGGAGAAGCATGGAGATCCTGGACAGTAGTGAGTCGTTTCTACACTGGGACAGGAACCTCAGTGAGCTGTCTGAGGCCGGGGAACACGACTCCGTTCTGTACAGCACCGTAAGTTATCGATCCGCGATTGGAAAAGGACCAGACTGTATGATTGATCGATGAGGGCCGATATAGCGGCGGCGCTGCAGCTGCGCTCATGATAATAATCCGCCTTGTCTCATTTGGATGAGGCATAACTCCAGGGGAGGGGGGGCGTAATCTGTTTAGTGTGTGTGTGTGTGTGTGTGTGTGTGTGAGCGAGCGAGCTGATCCGGTTTAGTTGCGCCCCCGGCTCTCCATTCACTAGTTGAGCCTTGGGGTCCAGGATGCAGGTATGCAGTAAGTTATTTTTAACAAGGGCAAATAAAAGTGCATTTAAACATCAATGGGCTGGTCACCAAGTGTTTAACAGAGCAACAGATGACACGGACAAATGCATCTAATGAAAAGCAGAGTTGAATACATCCTGATTTGAAGATGATGCAGGGGTGTGGTGGAGGATGAACCCTCTTTAAGTCCACTCACAGAACTTTATGTATAGTATAGTAGTATAGTAAGTAGTATTAAACTGATGTCAGTTATGTGAAGGGGAAAAGCATAAATGAGGCCTAATGCTTTTATGAAAATAGAATAGAGTTTTGTTTCTATTGGTGGTTGTTTGTCTTCTGATGATCAGACTGAAACATTTAAAAAATACTTCTCTCCTGGGCTTTCAGTGTATTAACAGTGGCAGGCTATGATGTGAACTCCAGAGGCCTATATCTTATAATAGCTCTACCATTGCAACCAGAAAGGCTGTAATTAGTTCCCAGTGCGTCATTATAGAAAGTTAGATACGTTGTTGGTGGGCAAAAATGACAGTTCAGTTCAGTTCAAAGGTACAACTGGACTTATAAAAAAAGTTCCAGTTAATGGTTTGTAATTAAAGGCCACGCACACACACACACACACACACACACATTATCTCCTTGCAGTAAGGAGAACCCTGCTTTTAGAAGGACTTGCGTTTTCAGTTATGTAACTTGAGGTATGTGTTCCAGCCATATGGCTTTCTGGGTAGACTTATGGGCCAAGGGAGTGTGTGTGTGTGTGTGAGAGAGTGAGGAAGAGAGACACAGAGAGAGAGAGAGAGAGAGAGACAGAGAGAGAGAGAGAGACAGAGAGAGAGAGAGAGAGACTTGGTACAAGCATATGTGAGTGTAAGAGAGCATAACTGACTGCGTGTGCGCATGTGTGTGTGATTGTGTGTCGGGGGGTGGGAGGAGCGATTGGGTTTACAGGGGGAAATCCAGCTGGTTTGCAGGATGGGAATCAGACACTGTTGCCCTACTGAGACTACACACACACACACACACACACTTTGGCATTTGCATACTCCAGGTAAACCTTACAGACAGGTGATGACTTGTGTTGCTAAAGCCTCAGAGAGTGGTTCAAGCTGTGGATCTTGGTTCATTAAATAACCCCTGGAGCTACAATTCCAGTCAAAAGCCAAGTCTGTTTTGCTGCTGTTATAATTTTTTTGTCCATCACAGGAATACAAGTTTTTGGGAGATTGGCCTGCTGGTCAACTTACCCAATAAGTGATGAGAACATAGACACCAAAATCATCCATGTGTCCCCAGTAGATCATTGGCTCTGGTGCTCCATGCTATCACTTGCTAGCACTAGCATTATCTTAAAAGTGAAAACATTACAATTTGTAGCAGCTCTGAAGCTAAGTGGTAAGTAATCTTAAATAATATGTGGCAGTTTAATGTAGGAGATTGGTCAAATGTACATGAAATGTGATACAAAAATGACACTGTTTTGAATTACACAGATAGTTGCTCACCTGAAATAGTTCCAAAATTAAACCGTGGCTAGATCAGCTATATTGAGTTAATAATATTTTTAAAAATCTATTTATAAATCTACAGGCCATATAATAAAACCACTAACAAAAGGCCAGTCTTCTTACTTTGGATAATGCTAGCCAACTACTATCACTCAACATAGTGTATGCTAACGCGTTAGCATGGCGCACAAGAGCCAATGATCTACCGGAGACACGTGGATTTTGGTGTCTTATGTTGTCATCACGTAACAGGTAAGTTGGCCAACCGGACCATCTCCCAAATAAATTGGTGTATTCCTTTAAAAATCTAGTATGCTAATGAATAGAAGTCAAAACTGCAGACCAGAATCATTTGAAGATGCCATTGCCAGGCAGGTTCTGCAATGCTTTGGGAGTAGCTAGTGGATGTTGACAAGCAGTTTAGGGGTTCAGTGCCTTGCTCAAGGGCACTTCAATGCTATTTTTTTCAACGGAGGGAAGGGTGCTGCTCATTCACTTTGAACCGGTGACCTTCCTCAAACTTAAGGCTACTGCCGACCTCCCACACACATAAAGGCCAGGTTGTGTTATGAAGAAGTACTATAATTTACTTGTTAGTGTGGTGAATATGCTATGTTTAGTAAAGCATGAATAGTAGAGTTATTCATGGTGTGGGTGTGTGTGTTGGTGTGTGGGTGTGTGCATGTGAGGGCCAACAAGACTGTACTGTATGAGAGAGAGAGAGAAAGAAGGAAAGGTTGATTCTCTCAGATGGCATGAGAACAGACTGGTGTCTTTGTTCCACTTCCCTAGCTGTGCCCCCTCTCCTCATTCCTTGGGTCACACACACACACACACACACACACACACACACACACACACACACACACACCTGCATACACACTCTCACTTTCTCTCCCTGGGTTTGTTGACATGGAATTCCTCACAATAATGTAAACTGTTCTCAGTTGCAGTGCACTTTGGGTCTTGGTGTGTGTGTGTGTGTGTGTGTGTGTGTGTGTGTGTGTGTGTGTGTTCCTCAACCAAACACCTGGTTCTCTCATCATTAAGAGATCACCCCATCTCTCTCTCCTCTCTCTCTCTGTTTCTCTTCCTGTCTCTGTTGTGCAAGCTCATAAAATACCAGGTTTCACTTTCTCAGGTCTTGATATACCTTTAGCTAATGTTAGCTGTCTGCTACATCGTGTTGTTAACATTATATTTATCTCCAAGCCAACCAGGTTGAATTGTTACTGTAAAGCATTATCAGACTTTATCTTTAGTATTCGTAATATGCTACCATTATGCTTCATATTCTGAGTGGTGCCTCTTTGAAAGTCAAATTGTTTGTTAGCTTTGTCTGCTAGCTAACACTAGTAGCATTAGGTGACTTTAGGCGGTTACAACTGTTACTGTTTAAACTAGCTGTCGGCTACAACGTACACAGTTCGACCCAGTTGTTTGGAGATTGACATTAACAGCATGAAGTAGCTGACTGCTAATAGTAGCTAAAGTTATGCATCAACATTATGGATGTTCCTTTGATTTGGACCTTCTCTAGCTCTGCTCGTCTATCCAAGGATCGTTTTAGTGTATATTTCATATCTTTTGCCCCAAAACGGGTTGAATTTGCCTCTGTTTCCCAAGGAGTAAGAATTAAAGTAATATTAAATTACTTTTGAAATGAGTAGCCTACGGGGATGCAAACAACTCGCTTTTCAGCTAATGTCGCTTTTTTCATGTCAATTTGGGTGACTTATGTGAATCGTCGAGATCCGAATACTTTTTGTTGACGGATGGGTGACGGACTGCTATAACAAACGTGCTTGAGATGAACTCAGTATGGAAATATTTCCGATGATTTGTTGTACTCTAATGCAGATACATTATCTTTTTGCTCAAAAATATTTGAAAATGACTGATTTGAAAATACAATAACAACTTAATTTACTTACCATCTGTCTGTCTCTTATTGATCTGAGTATATTAAATAGGATTTCCTATTTATTTAAGCATATAGCACAGGCGTTTGTCACATGGTTATATGATAATACCTATACGCTGTCGTGTTTCATTTTTTCCCCCCGACTTCCGGTAGCTCTCTTTTTCCACCCTACATGCGTTTGCATCCCTGAGCCTAACAAGTAATGACTAACGAATTACTTATTTTGAGTAACAAACTCGGATCAGTAGTTCTGTGGCTCAATAGTTAAACACAGTTATGGCGTTTGTGAATTGAAATAATCTTTTTATGATGTGGTTAGTCAATCACAAATAGTAGCGGTGCATTGGGAATTCAAATGATGTCTTGTAACCTGTTGAGCTTGTAATGATAATGAATTTTCCCACCATTAAATATGTATAGGCATTCACAACTGCTAGAGGGCCACTAGTCCTGTGTGTAAGCTTGTGTAATAAGAATACCTACTCTACATCCCTCTCTGTCAATGTAGTGAGGTAAGGAAAACAGTAATGATACATTTGAATGGTGAGTCAATATTTGAAGAAGTCAGCGACTCATGGGCCGACATAGAATCAGATATACAGTATTTACAAACATGTGACCTGCCGGGGACGGGACAGTCTCGCTAACCACTAGTCCAGCCTGCCTTTATATACTCACTCTCCACTTCCACAGCCTGTGTGTGTCTGACCAGAGAGAGAGAGAGAGAGAGAGGCCTTAATATTTCATGCACTTGCACAGACTTGTATCTTGCAAGCCTTGCCCTGGTGGTCAGCACATGGTGAACTCAGTGCACTCATCTGGAGTAAAAGAAACCGACAGAAAACAAAACGCAGAGAGAGTATATTTACTCTGCACATGCGCTAGGACTTCCCAAGTATGCGTTCGCTTACATAATACTGCGTTCCTACAGATGTGGAATGACGCCTCTCTATCTCTCTATAAATCTAATACTAGCAGTCGTTCTTTATTTCTGTAGCACTTTTTAGTACTTTGAAATACTTTTGAATAAAAACTCACACACTCAGGATAGAATCATTTTATTCTGAGTAAGCAAACGCACGCACGCACACACACACACACACACAGGGTAAACAGCTTTCTCCATGTGCTCACAGAGCAGTGCCTGTTCTCCGTTGGGGCAGGGCATCCTGCTCGCTAGTGTCGTCTCTCTCACTCTCTCTCTCTCTCTCTCTCTCTCTCTCTGTATGTGTCTCTCTTCCTCACTCTCACTCGCCCTCTGTCCTATCTCTCTCTCTCTTTCTGAAAGGTCCATGTGTCTGCTGTAACATGAGTGTCAGAGTCTGTAGGGAGGAACGGTCACTCGGGAGTCGGGACACACACACACACACACACCTACTGAAGACATGTTATATAGAGAATGAGTAAATTATGAGATTAGTTTTCAACAAGTCACAGTTACAATATCTTTCACCAAACATCGACGTGACGAGTGTTTCCACTCTGTTTACATTTCACAAAGTGACACATGCTCTTGCTTTACGTACCACAGCCTGAGCAGCCTCTCTATCAATAGCACAGGGTGTTCAGAGCCTGTTAAGCATTCATCCAGGGAACGTCCTTTTCATGATGATGAACCGTTTCTCAGATCCACGCAAGCACATAGTATTAATTCTTCAGGCGTGCTGCCGGATCTTCAGGTTGTTCTGTCTATACCTTCAGGAGGTGCCTGAAGTGGACTGTACTAAATAGACAGTAGGCAGAATAGAGGTTCAAACACATTCTTCAGAAACAGACCGAAACAGAATTCACCAAGCTCTTTGATACTGGTGCTATTGGTAGAAAAGCTCTAATCTTACAAAAAGGTTTTTCAGGAACTCGGAAAACAAAATCAGCTGGACAGAAACTCCTAATGGACCATGTAAATTCCCAGTTGCATTTAGAGTCAAGAAATGAAAAATACAGAAATTAGAGTTGCACACTTTTCACATGGCAGCAGTTATATAGTGCACATGGATGGAAGAGTTCATCGCAACATTGTGTACTGGAAGCTGTGGGAGCTAGTTGGACCTTGCTGACTTGAACTTGCTGGCTTTAGAACGTGACAGCACAGATGGTTTGCATATGTAGAGGACATGATGAGTTCTTTCTGCGACACGGCACTGTCTTTCAAATCTGATGCAACTTCACTCCTAACTTGGAAAGTGGACTGTGTTCGGTATGTGTGTGTGAGTGAGTTCAGCCACTTGAGAGCAAAGTGAAGGTAGTAATCAGTGTGTGAGAGGGATCATTATGGCAAATCCACAGGAGCCTTCACGCTCTGCAGCAAAGCTAAATTTACCCCTCTGTCTCTCTGTTTCTGTCTTTCTGTCTCTCTCTCTCTGCCTCCATCTGTCTGTCTGCCTGCTTCTCTCTCTTTCTGTTTCTTTTTGTCTGTCTCTCTCTCTCTCTCTCTCTCGCTCATCACACTATATCCCTCGTGTCCCTCATTCGTCCCCTCTCTTTTGCTCAAGGCACTGTTGAGATTTTAAATGGTTTTTTGTGTGTGTGTGTGTGTGTGTGTGGTTAGCAGGGTGTGGGCTTAAATATCCTCTTGAGTGGCCTGTTTATGCACCCAGCCCTAAAATGAGCCTGGCAGCAAAGTCTTATTAGTAGCGTCCTTGTGAAACGCAGTGACCAGTCTCTCTCTCTTCTTCACATTCTTTTCCGTTGCTTTCTTTCATCTTACTTGTTCCATATCCCGTTTTTTTATTTTCTCCTTTCTGCACTTTCAACTTTCAAGTTTCACTTTTCCAAGTTCACAAATAAGCAATTGAAGATTACACACATAATTTTATTTATTTATTTATAAAGCCTGTCTGCAACTCAATTCTCACTTTCACTGCTTCACTTGTTGATTGTGCGTATTACAAAAATGAATAAAAAAGAATGACCATATAGTAGACTTTATGATAAAGATATTGCATTCTCTCATGTTGTAGTATCAGCATGATTTCAATACATTGCTCAGCACTAATCTGTAATCAGACATGGTGCTTTCTGCATTAGGTTCAGTTTTATAGGTAATAAACATCAAAGTGTTTGAAGCTAGTAAACTGTAAATGCTTATTAAACAGTAGGGCGTCTGAGCTTTGAGACACAACCCTGGTGGTTTATCTGGAGCTCATATCCTGTCCTGTGGCACAACAAGTGTACTATCAAGACCCATTTAAGACAGACATGCCAACCTCTCCATCCACTGTCTAGTTAACCTTTCACCCCTCTTTTTATCTCTCCTTCCATCCCTCCTCCTTGTCTCTCTCTCTCTCCTCCAGGGCAAGGTGAAGGGCGGGGACAAGTCGACTCTTGTTCAAAATGCCAGAGACTCCTCTATTCCTCCCATTTCTCCCTCTAAACTACTAGTTAACCTCTCCGGCTCTTTGTCTCTCTTTCTGTCTCTCCTTATTTCAGAACTATGGGTTAATCTGTCTTACTCTCCCTTCAACCCTCCCTTTCTCTGTTTCCCCCCTACTGTTAGACTGATATACAATGGTTTGTCGATGTTGTCCTTTTATAAAAAATCAGATTTGTTCCAGTCAGTATCCACCAGTTTGATTACATATTTTTATTGACCAATACTACACTGGTTGTCTATGGGAAGCCCTTAACCTGAATTTATTTAACATTTTCAGTGCAGCATTTTGATCAGATTCCACACGAGCATGTATGAATATGTTTTCATTATTTTCATCCTGGGTTTCAATGGAGAGTTTTAGTGTCCCGTGATGGTCTAAATGTTGTTTCAGAGGCTTTTCCACCCTGACAAGAAGATATTGGCATTAAAATTGTCAAATTTAAAGATACTAAATCGGCACAAAATATCAGCTATAAGCAGCTTCAATCCAAAAATATCAGTATTGGTACTGGCCTTTTAAAACCCATATCAGTCAAACCCTACTTTCCCCCTCTCTCTGCATTCCTCTCAAAGAGCAACCCTCCATCACGACTTTGTCTTAGGTGAACCTTTTCATTTGGAGTGACATACAGTAAGCCCATTCATCCATGTGGAGTTCAACGTGCATGTGTGTGTGTGTGTGTGTGTGTATGTACAGTATGTGTGTGTGTGTTGACATTCAAGCATCCGTCTCAGAATGCTACGCTGTAATGGAGGAATTAAGATCAGTGGCGCGCCCAAACAAGTTTTCCAGAATGTTTGCCTTTCGCAGGATTAACTGGAAGCACCCAGCAGGATGGGCACCGACCCAGTTTTTACCCAGCATACAACGAGTGGTGGAGGGTCTGCGTTAGGGGAGGCTGAACATGCAGCAACCCTCACTGATTTTATCTAAAAATGTTGATCTTGATGGAATGAGGACAAAGAGTAGTGTGTTCACTAGTTGAGCAACTGTTGGAGAGGGGTGTGTGTGTGTGTGTGTGTGTGTGTGTGTGTGTGTGTGTGTGTGTGGTGGCAGGGGGTTGGTACCGGTCAGTATTACTGTGCAGAGATGGAAAAAGTTATGCGTGTGTGTTGACCCCGTTTTTAACTAGCATACACAGAGGATGAGAGCATGGTGAGTGAGTTGGTGTGTGTGTGTGTGTGTGTGTGTGTGTGTGAGAGAGAGAGAGAGAGAGGGGGGGGGTAGCTGTGCTTGTGTTTGACATAAACAGCATCTCCCTGCATCTGTCAGCTGTGTTTGAGGCTGGGAAGAGGAGGTCTAGAGTCTAGAGTTGGACCGATGTAGGTTTTCTGCTTAATATATTTAAATTAAATAATTTTCATGCCAAAAATTTGTATTCAGTGTTTCCTAAAGAGTTTTATTCTTCTCTGAAACAGCATTTAGACCATCACGGGACTCTCCAATGAAACCCAGGATGATGATGAACACAAAAACATATTAATGGCTTATGTGCATCATATCAGGTGGACGACACTTATTGGACCATATCCAATTTTTTCATAAAAGGCCAATATCGGCCCCATATATTGGCAAGCTGATATATCGGTCCAAAATAAACCTCTCTGATTCTACGAATGCTACTTATTCCTATTGAAGGCTTAGCTGAAGAAGACTGTGATATACAGTCGGTTTGACTACTGTTGACAAAATGTACTTACTGTAAGTCGCTTTGGACAAAAGCGTCTGCTAAATGCCGTAATGTGATGTAATGTGATGTCATGTAACCCTAGTTCAGTCAGAGCAACTTCAGGATGGCCAGTGTGTTTGGATGTGTTTGGGTAGAGTGCCGGTTGTATTTAATGATCGGTCAGTGTGACAGAGCAGGGCTGGAAAGTTTGTGTGTTTTGGGGGTAGACTTTTGAACTCGAGCTCCATCAATA
>OMLI01002627.1:2687-24322 GCA_900302605.1 Rondeletia loricata
AAATTACACATTTAGACAATCTCAAGTAAAACAGATGCAAACCGCAGTTTTTAACGTCTGAAGTAGACTTTTAAAATCACCCAAAGCGATGAGGTGATGCAGTTTAATGTCTTTCTGGAGCTGATTCCAGGACCATGGAGCATAAAAACTAAAAGCCATCTTCCCAAATTCTGTGGACGGACGAGGGACAGTAAGAAGTGGCAGGTTCTGGGAGCAGAGGTTGTAGGAACTTGTTTTCCAATTAAAAAGGCAATTTAAATAGCCAGGGAGTTGATGGCTTTATAAATGAAAATGTGCCAATGAAGCCATCTGCTGTGGGATAATGAGGTCAGACCTGCCCTTTCATACAAATGACAGTGATGTGTAAGGGATTTAGCATTTGAGATCAAACGTAAGGCTCCATGGTAGACTGTGTCTATAGCCTGAAGAGTGGTAGCAGAGGCATGCGATGTTTGTAGGAATGCA
The DNA here is from genome assembly GCA_900302605.1 of Rondeletia loricata. NCBI lineage: Eukaryota > Metazoa > Chordata > Actinopteri > Beryciformes > Rondeletiidae > Rondeletia > Rondeletia loricata. The sequence continues at coordinate 3,153 of OMLI01002627.1, forward strand.
ATTCCAGGCTTTAGTATTCCAATAAAAGAAGGACCTCTTGCCGGAATTGTTCGTGAAACGAGGGAGGGGATTTGTTTGGTTTGTGACTGCACGTGTTACCCTGTCTAAGCAGCCGGGAATGTGTCTGGGAATTAAATTATTTATTATAGGTGGGAGCAAGTTGTTTTGAATTTGAAAATAGAGTTTCACAGATAGAGAGGTGCAGTAGTTTTCGAAGTTTAATGTGTTTGTAATCTGAAGGGCTTGACAGTGGTGTGATCGGAGTGGGATTTTGGCATGGATTTTTAAAGACCTGTAGTAGAGCCGTGCTATTGCATCGAGAGTATCTTTAGTGGTGAGAGACCAGATGGGAAGGCAGTAGGACATTGTAGATAAGATTATTGCATGAAAATATGTGGTAGAGACTAACATCGTCAGGTAGGTTCGAATTTCTTTATAGACAAATAACTTCTGATTGAGTTGTTTTGTGAGTTTGTGAATATGGGATTTGTATGTCAGATGGGCATCAGGCAGTACTCCTAGATATTTGTATGATTCAGTTATTGCCAGGGCTTCATTGTTAAGCTTTATGGAAGAAAATGGTGGAAGTGTTTTTCTGGGAGATCTGAAGTACATGCGTTCGGTTTTTTAAATATTTATTGTTAGATGATTTTTGTGTAGCCATTTGTAGAGAGCCTCAAGGTCAGATGATAGTCTGAGGTTTGCCTGGTCTATGTCCTTATCAGATGTAAAAATGACAGTATCATCAGCATATAGAATAACATTTGAATATGTACATACAGAGGGTAAGTCATTTATGTAAAGAAGAAACAGCAAAGGACCTAAAATAGATCCTTGGGGGACCCCTATGTCAACGGGGGAGTATGGTGATGTTCCTTGTTGTATTTGGATAAGTTGGAATCTTTGAGAAAGGTATGAAGCTATCATTGTTATTGAGGAATGGGACAGATTAATGTCATTTATTGATGAGTAGAGAGTGGTTGACAGTATCTAAAGCCTTTTTGAAGTCAATAAATATTGCTCCAAGGATGTTACCTTCATTTAGGGAGGATCAGATGTGCTCTGTTAGTAGTAAAGTTGCAGATACTGTTGACCCGTTTGAGCGGAAATCAAATTAGTAATTACTTAACAGGTTATTTTTTTCAAGGTAATTGAGTAGTTGGTTGACCAGAATCTTTTCAAGAAACTTGGACATTGTCGGTAAAATAGATATGGGTCAGTAATTTAAGCTGAGCAAGAAGAAAACTTTAGCAAAAATAAAAGAAGAAAACACCTCACTCTGCCGTCACTCATCATCTCCATGTCCAATTTATTCAAAGTTTAGTATCATTCATTCTACAGCACAAACATTTCCGTCCTCAACTTTTTATTGGATACAGGCTTATTTTGAAATGTATTTATTGGCTGGATATGTGAGATTGCGGCAGGGAAGCTAATTATTAGCCATTCAGGTGACCGGAGCAAAGCAGAAGAACAGGGGATTCTGTCATTATTGTCCAACTTGCGACTTCAAAGATGAGAGGATCATTGTAAAATAACAGAACAAATGACCTATCACTTTAAACAACCGTTAGAACACAAACCTACAGAGAGTGTCCTTATTCTGCAACTTTATCAGTGCTAAAAAGGTTTTTAAGAACCTGTTCAGTCCCGGATCTGGGACTTGTGGGATAGATCATTATGTCCTTGTCAGCTTAATTTGTTCAAATTCAGCCAGTTTTATTGATGTGTAAACATCTCGAAGAGAAAAGGGACTTCAGATGTAGCCCAGATGAACAAAGGGCTCAAGGACATCCAACTAAGAGGACATCTGAATCCGGTTGGACCAGGATCCTCTGAGCTGCCTGAATGGGCAACTTTGACAGGAGAAAAACAATGAACTTAAGGGGGAATAACCTTTGATACTGTGATGCATTGAAATGCAAATATACCTAAAAAGGTCAGGCAGACCTTTGTGCCCAATTAGCAGGAGTATGTTACAAAGTAATGGATATTTCAACCATACCATAGATTTTTTTTTTTTTTTTAAAGACAAGCTTTTACAATCCTAAGACTCAAAGAATAATTTTGTATCGCAGTGTAGGTAATTGTGAGTGATTGTGTATTGGTTAAGTTGCTCTTAACCTGTTAAAAAAAGTCAGAATTGCTGATCAAGATTCTCTAGAGAAAATGATTGTACAGAAAATGTATAGTTTTAGCACCTCATATACTGTAGCCTCGTTCAACATCTGAAAAGATCATTCTACTCTGTCTTTCCTAATAGCTGGAGATAGCTCTTAAAAGGCACGTTTTACGAAAGAACATGAAAGGCAAAAGAGATGCATTGTGAGGCAAACACCTTGTTAGTTTGACGAAACTCACCCTTGCTTCTTGACGGAATAGCCAGGTTTTATACAGGAGGAGATGACAGCCCAGTCAGCTGCGCATCCACAGTCTTGTCAACCTGCCAAATGCTCAGGTTCCTGGTCTGCAAATTTTATAAATGCTTAACACATGCAGTGTGATTGCTAAAAATAAAAAGTGGACAGTGTAGACAGAGGTTTCCCCCAACCTGGGGAGAACTGCAACCATCAGCTTAACTGCCTCTTTGATTTAGCAAATTATTATTATTGAAGACATAAAAGGATAGATAAATGCAAGAAAATGCTTGTATTGTACCCCCATCCCTACTGCTAACAAACAAGGTCAATGATAGCCCCAGTTCTAGTTTCCTTCCTTTGACAATGAGAGAGGGTTTTATCAGATGAAGGCCTAATACAGCAGGGCTGTAGAGACACTGCCATGCCTGGAGCTGTCCATCAGATAGAGAAGGGCATGATGGGCTGGGATCCAAACAGGCCCAGAGAGAATCCCAGCCTGCTGTTGTTGCTGGCTCCTCATTCTCAAGGACCTTTAGAGATCAAAGACCAACACACAACAAGAAAGGCAGCGAGCGGGAGAGAGAGATAGAAAGAGATGGACCAATGAAAGAAAGCGAGTAGGGCAAGCAGGAAGGATGCCATGAAGCAGAAGAACTCATGCGGCCATCCCCTAATTACCCAACGCCAGGCCTCCTACTGAGCCAAAGGAAGGTGTCAAAAGGATTTCCTGGAGAACGTCTGAGAAACATCCACTCCAAGTCAGCCCAGCCTCCTCCATCCGGAGCAAGATGAAGCATCTTCCGACCTCAACTCCATCCTTTTCATGTTATATTTTGTAGTGTGGAAATGATGTCCCTTTGATACTCTAAAAATAGTTGAAGTAGCCTCTCTCTCTTGCTCTCACTCTCTCAACACAAATAAAAAGATACATGGTGTTCTTCTGCTGGCCAGCAGTGTTGTTTAACCTTGGTGAAATACAAAATGGGACAAGCAGTAGAGCCGAACAAATACTGAGCTACATGAAGCATTACGAAACAACTTAGAACACCTTAAAACGGACAACAAAAATATAACTGAAAGGGCAAGCTTCCCAAATGTGTATTAAGCCCAAGCTCATCCCAGCTAAAGCACATTTGTATTGGAGATTCCCACAAGGAGCCAAGAGGGTGTTTGTTCAGAGGGTTGCTACTCCATCAGAACTATCTAGAAGGGATATGGTGTGTTTAAAATGTATATCCAATCTAATTAGTAACTTTGAGTCTGGTATTGCAGGGCTCCAGAGTGTAACCATTTGGTCACATTTTGTTACTTGTTTTTCAAAAAGTGCCACTTAAGTTTGTCATTGGTCACAATAAAACCCAGCCATGTCTCCATTCATAATTTTACTTAAGGAAAATGTTTAAATAAATGTTTTTTGCTTTCTAAAGCTATTAAAGAATGAAGCTGATTTCTGATAATGGCTAGTCCATTTTAGAATGGCAGAGCTCCCTTCACAAAAGCTGTCACCCTGCTCTACCCATTGGTCTCTCGGTAGCTAATCAAGTTCTTTGGAAACTGTCTGATCAATATAATTCGGCCACATCAAGTATTCAAGCTAGTATTTGCTGACTAGAGTTATAGAGTAAATCGATGCATTGGCCTACACAACCCAAAGCAGAAAATCACTGAATTAAATATGTTTTAATATCTATCTGGGGTTAATAAAAATCTATCTCTGCCATGACTTAAGCTTGGAAAAAGCACGTCATAATCAGCCAGGGGTTATGTGGAGAGCTTGCATTTGGATTTGCAGAGAAACATTATGGAAAGAGATTAGTGCCAGCAGAGATAATATTTGAATTGCAAAAAATAGAATTTGTAATGCTCATATTGAACCACTGAATTAAAAAAATTGAGGTGGGTCTCATAAAGCTCAATCTGAATTAAAAAAGACTGAATTGGGAAAACTGAATTTGAAATTCTAGGTAAAAGTAAATTCAATAATTATCACATTCAATTTCAACTATTGGATTTGATTTGAAATTGTGCCTTACAAATTCAATTGCGCTAGTGTCAAAAGACGAATTTCATTTTGAAAGAAAGAAAGAAAGAAAACACAACTAAGATGTTTCTTATTTGTGTACAATGTAGTCTACTATAAAGAGTTTTTAGAGCATCAAAATAGATTTGCGCATCACTTACAGTCAGCCACATTGCATCGAGTGGGGATCAAACTGCAAACCCCCTGCTCAGCAAAATATTTTGCATTGCCACAATCCATACAAGACTGATATGTTAATCAAAGTACTAGTATTTATAGTTGACTGAGAAAGTCATCCAATTAATGCATAATTTCTAGAATGTCATGCAAAACATATCATTTGCTTTTTATTTATTTATAAAAAGTTACATTTTAAACTGGGGGCAGCACGGTGGCTCAGTGGTTAGCACTGTCACCTCACAGCAAGAAGTCCTCTTGGTCCTCTCTGTGTGGAGTTTGCATATTTCTCCCCATGTTCGCATGGGTTTCCTCTGGGTGCTCCAGTTTCCTCCCACAAGACATACAACTCAAGTAGATTGGAGACTCTAAATTGCCCATAGGTGTGAATGTGAGCGTGAGCGTGTTTATCTGTCTATCTGTGTTTGTCTGTCTATCTGTGTTTGTCTGTCTATGTGTTTGCCCTGTGATGGACTGGCGACCTGTCCAGGGTGTTTCCCTGGTTTCCAGTCAATGCATGCAGGGATAGGCTCCAATCCCCCATGACTATATGATCTCCAAAAACTGTCCGCGAGTGGAAAATCAGGGCTAAATCTTGTAGTCTGATAAGTGTGTTAGTTTGGGAGTCTTGAGAAAATAACATTAGCCACCATGCCTCATCACAATAGTGGTGTCCACAAACAAACAAACAACAACAACAACAAAATGTGGAAAGAGAGGGAGGTTGCAAAACTGCCCAAGTTAGATAAATTCATACACAAGCTATCATCAGATCCACCTGTCAACGGGGAGGAGCAGCAAGAGGGACATTCTGAATTTGATGCTAGCAACTCTAGCTCTGTGGCTGCTAGCATCACCTCCCCTACTGCTTTGCGGACTGCATGCCCTCAGCCTGACATGAGGTAGAAACTTCATAGCCAGTTTGCCTGCCAGATAATAATTATTTATGCTACTAAATAGACACTATTTCAACAACCTAGCACAAATTATAGTCAAGTCAGTGCTAGTTCTACTGCTAGCCAATTTGCTATCTAGCTCTATCTAGCTAATGTAATTTTTCTCCCTCATCCATCCATGCAATACAGGTGTATCTAGACAAAATATTTTGGATTCTCTCTTACAATAAATTCATGCTACATATCATTCACTCCATATTAGTCCTGACTCCTTATCAGAGGACATCTGAAAAGCGCTGCTGAATGAATGGATGGTGGCCATTTTCTGAAGGCCAAGGTGTGTGTAGCAAGTAGATCTCTGTGTTTATGCACATAAAGGGGTGCATAGGCTGCTGCAATGTTTTATAATTTTTCTCAGATGTTATGTTAAAATTATCCTTAAAACTTTAAATTTCATATTTACAGGAAAGCATAATAGTGTAAAATTGATAATCATTCACAAAATTGAATTGCATTTAGTCCATTTTTGTGACTTCTTTTACATTTTGTGGGTAGCTTGGGGGGGCTATAGGATACGGGGGGGGGCCCATAGCAACTCCTGGCCCCAACGTTAGTGACTTACGATACTAATTAACTGGCAGTCAGGAACATCATCATAACATCACAGACCAAAATATGACTATCACGCCATATTGATTATTGATTAGTGATCATTGTTAATCATTAATCATGATGGCTGCTACAAATGATGTATTTTTGACTTCTTGACATTGTGGTATGACACAGACCTGTGTTTAGCCACAAGTTCAAACCTAGCTAATGAAGATGAGTCAGAGTTGACAAGCGAAATAATAATGGTCATCTTAGTGATATCTAAGTAGAATATCTGAGTCACTCTTACATGAGTCGAAATGCTTGCTGCAAAGACGAGAAGTTTTACTGGGTAGCCACTGATCTCACCTAATGCCAATGGTCACGTCTCGCTTTATAAGTGGGTAAACGAGGAAATTCCTCCCCCTCCATCCGTTATTACAACCAACAGCACAACATATGACGGGCATGATAGCCAAGCGATCAACAACAATGGCAACAGCGAGTAAACACACAACAGTCTGTCTATTTTGAGGATAAATAAAGCAACCTGAAATATGCTAAATATGCTAAATGCTACTGACCAGTAGTGGTAACTGCCAAATATATAACTGCATGAGCATCCATAATTAATGGAAGTCTATGAACATTGTCCCCCAAAAAGGTCCTCCTTACAAACAAACCAACATATAGAAGCTCTCCACCTAGTGGCGAGCTTAAAAATGTTGGTGGCAGTGGAATAGCTAAGTCCTGTACTGTATTGTAAGTTTCAATTTACAAAAACATATCATTTTATACAAATATGCATTTAAAAGTTCCAGGAGGCTATTTAGATTACAGAGTGGATCATGGGAGTGATCATGGTCAGACTTAATCATACTGGCTTCTGCCATTCAGTCCCACTCACAGCTGGCAGAACAGAGGCATTCACTCTTATAGACATGTATATGGAACAATATGACAGTTTACTGAAGCATAGATGCACATCAAAGAACTCAGGCATAAATGCAGAACTCATTTTCCTTTATCTAGTAAATAAAGTTAAAGTCCATTACAAAACAGTTCTGCACAAAAAAATCCTGACCCAGCAATTTAGTGCAAAAAGGTAGAAATGTATTAGTCTACACCTGAATAGCTTTGCAGCTCAGTGAACACATGAGGGAAATGTGAAAGAGACAGAAAGTAAGAGTAAAGGAGGGAAACTAGAGGGACAGAGAGCCAGAAAGAAATCGAAGACGCAAGCTGGGTTCAATTTAGAGGCTTCCCTCAGGAGGTGGAGTGACCTGTATCTGCTACAATAGAGGTCATGCAATTTTGAGCGGGCACCCCAGTCTTCAGAGGATACTGAGGACCCCTGCCTTGATGTGCACATCCAGGGGGAAAAGCAAAAGGTCCCTGTAGCATGCAGGACCCCCTGAATGACCCAACTGGTGGGTTGCTATTACAACTGCCTCACTACACCGCAGCCTCACAATTGACACTTCACAGTAATAAGCCACAACACTAGCAATCAGCAAAGCTATCAAGCTCAGAGGAAGTTACCATGAAGTCAGCCAGCCAGAGAACCTCAACCAATTTTCTTTACTAGTCTTCCAAATTTCACCAGCAAAATGTGATTATAAAAAGCACCATGATATATACATTTAGTAAAATGTGCTTAATTGGGAACTAAGATACAGAAACTATGATCACACTACAAAGGCTTACATAAATTAGCCTGGGTGTTTCCATGAAAAAACACTGTCAAAAGAAATAGTGAAAAGTTCTTACTGCAACACTGTAGATGAATAACTGTGCTCTCTAAGCAGCCAGAATAAATTGGGCTGGGGTTTTGTCATCTATCTAAACCATAACTGAGTAGTTCAATGACGAGCTGATATAAATAAAATCCCAACCTTGGTTAAAAGAACAGAGATCCCCACAGGATGCCCTGCACCTACTCTACTCATTCACGTGTCCTCAGCACCTGTTAATGTAGAAACATTATGTATTTCTATCCTAGAAAAAATAATAATAACAATCAAACAAACAAGCAGACAGACAGTCATTTTAATTACTCTCCATAGAGAGGGCTGTGCCGGGCAAGGAGCTCAAATGAAGATAAACATTTAAGCAGGCGTGACCTTGTGTTCGATCAGGTGAATTCTCCAAGCACTGATGTCCATGAAAAGTTCTGAAAAAGATCCAATTTGTCAGTGCAGTGACATACATTTATCAAAACTGGCAATGAGGAGCCAAACACCTGGTACTTTGACCAGGACAGCCCAATCACCCTAATAAGAGTGATCCTAATCCATAGGAGAAATATTCTATCCAGCCAGTGTTCTAATGATGTCAGGATATTCTGAGAGGGATTCTCCAGCCTCTGCACCATAAGTTTCAAGCCACAGTCTTAAGGTTGGGCTGGGAAGAGCACCATCCTTACGAAAGCATACAAAGGGGAGGTGGAGTACATCACATCATACAAATTGGCTAGTTACAGCAAGGTGTAGTGGAATTACAAAATATGTATTAATGATCAAGAATGTGTGTTTCATTGGGATATAGACCTCCTAGCTTGCATTATGATAAAGGTGCTTGACTGAAAGACAATATGGCGAGACGCTGAGCCATTCCTTTGTAGTCCTTTCATATTTTCATCATTTGACACTATACTGACCATGCTATTTTACTTGTATGCCTTGAAAACTGGGTTAGCATCACTGATGCCGCTCTTAAATGGTTTCAATTGTACTTGGCTAATAGAACATTCTCTGTTGTGGTAAGGAATGCCTCATCCTCCTAAGCTCATCTTTCGTGTGGTGTCCCCCAGGGGTAAATTCTTGGCCTTGCTAGATATCTGACTGTAATATTTGATTCTGACCTCTGTTTCGATGTCCAAGTTAAGTGCGTGGTTCAGTCTTGCTTCCTCCAATTGAAAAATATTTCCAAAATTAGGTATTTTTTATCCTTTGCTGACCTTAAGAATGTTATCCATGCCTTCATCTCTTCTCGTCTAGATTACTGCAACTCCCTCTACTCCGGTCTCAGCCAGAATTAGGAGAATGAGGACGCTCCCGGCCATTCCAAAGTCCGAAAGGTGAACCGGGCTTTTGCCGTTAGAGCCCCGGGGCTTTGGAACACCCTCCCAGAGGAGACAGGCTAGCAAAATCAGTTTGATCTTTTAAATCTCTTAAAAAAACGTTTATGAACAAGCCATTCTATAATTGCCAATTTGATAATTTCCTCTCTCATCTTGTTTTATCTGTGATTCTGTTATACTTTCTAGCACTTTTTTCTATTTTATTTTCTTGCTTAAATTTGATCTACCTTGATTTAATTAATTCAATTTTACTTTGCACTTTACGACTTTTTGCTTTTTCTCATACTGTAAAGCACTTTGTAACATTTGTTTTGAAAAACGCTATACAAATAAAGTATATATTATTATTATATTTCGTTCACTAAACACTGAAACAGAAATAATTACTGTTACAAAAGAACAGATGAAAACTGAATCTGATTGAAGCTATGTGCTTTGAGAGACTGTATTGTGGTTTCTCAAATCAAAACAGCAGGAGCTAGGATAACAAAGTGGCAGGAAGAGGGTTAACCCAAATTATGTTTCAGTCAGAGATAAAGACTGAATGACTACACCACAGTGTATCCAATTGCCCATGTTATTATAGCACCTATCTCATAGTGTCACTGATCATCTCTCAAGATTACCCCTCTTGCATTTTATTTCATTAGTTGTGGTTTTTGACCACTGTCGCTGGTTGCTTCCCTGCCTGTTTCACCCACTGCCCAGTGAGTCCACTGAGAGTATCCACTCGCGCTCATGCTCTGTCCTGTGCGGTGGCATACTGCATGTAGGCACCACACTGTGCTGCTGCCAGCGGTAGCACGAGGCAGAGAGGATTATTCCTGACAACAGGGGCATTAAATGTGTAGCAGGCCGATGGAGCCCTGAGCTGATGCTTTCTTGTCTCTTTTGGTTCAGCACCAGTTCAGAGGCAGTCCCTCTAAACTGAGTGGGAACTCACAGTACTCAGAGTGCTGTGCTGTTCATTAAGGGCTGAGGGTGTCACACCAGCTTAGGCCCCGTGTCCCCTCTCGGCCAAGGCTTCATGCTGTACTCCTCTGCCTCTGCTTTTTAAGACTGAGTGACTAGGAATCTCAACCTTCTTCTCCAAATTTGGCAAGTGTTCTCTGTTGGCTAATGCCTTATAATGTCTCACAATCTGAGCTTCCTGATAAAAGTTGGCAAAATCCATGATTTATGTCTACAAGTAGGCTAACACTTAACACGAGGTAGCTAATGTAGCATGTTGTGGCATAGAAAACACTGCACTCCCTTGTTCTCAATACTCTTGGTAGCAAGTAATAAATGCTGTCATTCAAAACTGAAGGCCCTTAATTAAGAGTTGCTGCAGCAGTACATACTCACTGGGCCAACTCAAAATGAAAAGTAGAAAAATGTAGCCTAAATAAAATCCATTCCTTTCTGTAACTGGTAGTTTCCCACTGGATGATACATTTGCTTTGAAACTATAGTAATACACCGCTTGAATCAGAGCTAAAGTGAACCAAAGAGCAAGAAATGTATCTTGACTGGTCAAACTGCAATTCTCCAGCACATCTGAAGTCCTGCAACCTTCATGCCAGCGTAACCAAACATCAGGCTGGCTCTGTTTGATCTTGAAAGGGATATAAGCCTAAAGCCCTTCCCGTGTTAGATGTCCTTCTTTTAAAAGATTCTAATCTCAACAGAAATGTCTGGCAAAATAGAGGTCATTGTGCCAGAGCACCCAGCAGACAGTAGCAGTTGGCTGCGGACCTGAGAGGAATTCTGTGAGGATTTGTTCCTATGAGGCTCATCTTAGCGCCATGGGGACACCATGGGCTGAAAGAGCAGTGACACAAACGAGGTAAATAAAGACTTCCTGGATTTATTTCTTCTCTCCTGTGCAAACTTATGTAACACTTTAGAGTGTGCTATCATTTGATGCTAACAGATAACAAATCACAGGAATTTAATTCATTATTTCCACAAAAACAATACTGTGATTTTTGGCATGATCTCCTTGTGTCGTTTTTTCAACAATACAGTACCTCGTTTTCTCTCTGTTACGGTTATAAGTTAATTGTCAAGCATTGCCAGGTACTTTTCTTAATCTCCCATTGACAATTTAAAGGCTGATAGCATATCCCCACCTCACAGGCTGCTCCAGAGTCAGTGACAGGAGTCCCATTCCCTCCCTCTACCGCCCCCTTGAATTTTGATCAGATTGGTTTATCTAATTTTCCGGTAAATGCTTGAAATGTATTCCTGCACACCTTCTCCCCATAAATGTACACAGGGGAATCAGGAGAATGAGATAGAAATGAATAGTTCTGCATTAACTTCACATTACCACACCAGCATCACCACAGCCCCCACTCTCCCTCCTTATGTGTGCCTCTTCATGAATTAAGCTGAAATTCTTCCAGAATTGAAGAGGAAGGTGCAATTAACGTTAAAACTGCAAGAAGGGGTTGGCAGGGGCGAGGTAGATAACTTACCAACATTCCTTTACATCAGTATTAGTTTAAAATAGGTGTTTTTCTATACAACTTACAGGAGGCTTTGCAGTTATGTTAGAAATGCAACCATGACTGGTGCCATCTTGGAGGCCCATTGGATAATTGCAAATAATGGTGAAATATACTGTATAACAACAGGGCTAGAAAAAGATCAGTTCAGTTATCTCAGTTAACTTAAACAAACAATTGCCTTTTTTCTCTTCGTTAGCTAGCTACCTTGCCAGCAAGCTAACTTAGCAATGCAACTACTTTTAAAGTTAATATGCAACTGCTGGCCGCTACTGGGTACTAGCCACCTAATGTTAGCTATTATGCAAATAATATGTGTTAACAACAAGACATGATCATTAGTTGACCAGATACAATCTTTAGCTAGCTAACTAACAAGCTGTCATTATCTAACCACAACATCAGATGAATCTGTGATGAAATGATCAGCACAGCACAGAGCAGCACAAAATTAACCATTCCATACAGTTGAGCCAAAGGAGCCTTCTTTAACCAAGCTGTATGGGCTATCTGTTGTTAAGGTACAGTATATACATAACTATTGTATATGTCATGCAATCAATTTCCTTTTTGCTCAAGTGATCATCAACAGCTGTAACCTACCATAATATTGATATTCCTTAAATGTAAGGAATGGAAGAACAACAAGTTTGCATTAAGCATGCTGAACTAGTGCCAGAAATATGCACAAAATTGATGAGGTGTCACTTTCACTAAGAGTCACACAATTGCACTGACAAGAGACTCTGATCCCTCCCTGCCTGCCTCCCTGCCACCAATGAGACAATGAGCACAGACACCCTGGTTTGCATGGTGTGCATGAAAAAGTAACATCCTTGATTTTAGGAATGGTTGCTTTGCTCTCTTCAACCGTGGAAAATACTATTGTCATGCACACCACAACACCACTGGAATCTTTTTTTTTGCTCATTTATCACCAAAATCCTATCACCCTACCAATCCCTAACATCCACAGAAGAAACTCCAGCCCAGTAACATTAGTAATACAACATGGTGCTTTTCCTAAAATGTGTCTGTTGTGATTTAATTTGGTAATAAATGACAAGACATGCCAACAGCTGTAGCCGACAGCATTTATCCCAAAGTGCTTAGGCTTACATTTTGAAATCAATTTCAAATATGTGTTAATTAATTTTGACTGCTAGCAGCACAATGCAGGTCAGACAGGGCAAACAAGTTACAACATCAGCCAATTAGAAACACACGAGCATTTTACTTTTTTTCATAACTAGACCAGGGCTAGTAAGCAAAGATGAGGCAGATGGAGACTTAGAGACCGAAAGCGGTGTAGAGGAGATGTTTGTGTATTCTTTGCTGTCCTAATCAGCACTGTAATTTAGCCTACTATTACAGATCTGTGTTTACCACAGATATAAATCAATCAGTTTATCTATCTTCTAAAGCATATAGCCTACACAAAGACAGAACGTAAAATTGTACCAAAAAATAATTACCTCAGTTTATGTCAGTGATATATTGTCTTTTGGTATATCCTTTGGCTCAGAAACCAGTGTGGCATGTTTAGTCTTGTGCCGTATTTTCTGCTTTTTTTTCAGTCAATTAACTTTCATCACTGCAGATGACTGTATTTATACGGTCACAATTTGTTAATCAAAAGTATGGATGGGTGATTTTAGCATATTGGTTTTCATATCCGTCAAGGAGTGCATTTAGGTCTAATTGTTATTCTCTGAAAAGAGGAACCAATTTCTTAATACTGAGTAAGATTTTCACCTATCAATATTGGCAATGAAAGCCAGTAATTTGTAAATATGTAAATTGGTCGCTGTAATATGTATGTACATAATGTACATAATGCATGTTAATTAAAATAATGAGCCACAGTTAAGAGACTGCATTGTTTAAATGTTTAAAGTTCTGATGGCTTGTCACTTAGTGTCAGAGGGGTTGAAACAAGAGTAATACTTAAAAAAGTTTCTCAAATTTTAAAGAGATACTACACTACTAAAATCACCTCATCAGCTGAAAACGTGTGCATATGGTGGTGCATATGGTGCAGTAATCAAAGACGAAATCTTGACATTGTAATGCATATATATGATGCATACATATGATGATGTTTGTTGAATATGACAGCTTTGTTAGGAATTCATCAACAAAATCGCTGCATGTATTTGGTGCTTTGTTGTTGTCAGTGATCATTTTATAGATTTTAGCCTCCATCTGAATATAGATAAAAAGCAAACATTTTCTCCCCTTTTGTTTTGCATTTAACAAATGGGACAGAATATCAGAAACTTAAGGTGAAATTACTCTGAAAGTGTCCTCCACGTTCCTTTAATAGACTAAGATTTAAACAGCATTACTTAATGAGAGGATGTTACTAATATTACTTGTTAGGCATTGTTCCTCTGATGATACCATTGTCTACAAGTTAATGTGCTGAAACTGTACTTGCTTCATTGGGATCAACTACAGTATATTAACACAAGTTTAAGCAGCTAAATAATGTTCATTTTCACTTTCCCAGCAGTCTCCAAGTGGGTAGAATCATATACAAAACCTATTTTTGAGCGTGCGTGACATAGAAAACATAAACATCAGGCAAGACACTTCTCCCTTCTATTAAATGATAAAGGAGCTGTACTGAAAAGACATGGCTTAATTTAAAATGGCCTATATGTCAAGGACAGCCAGAGCAAACAGTGTTTGTGGCTTCTTCTTAAACAATAAAAACATTTTGGGCTTTCATTTTCAAGACAGAAAACTAAACAAGGTGTGTTTTTTTCCCATTGTGATGCAAATATGATATGTGAGACACCTCAAAGCTTTAATGCTGCCTATGTTAAACACTGTTTATGTTTACATTATGAGCCCTTCATAATGACTGCTGAATACAGCAGCAGTGAAGTCCTGTGAATAAGAATCAACATGCAACTGACTAACTAACTTTTGATTTAGGCCAAACAGGGCTTCCTTTAAGAATGGGTATTGGCAATGCAAGAGTAAACATAAACTACAAGATAAGACACAGACATTTTACAACTGGCTCATTTTATGTGTGAGGATAGAAGGAGAGAATGTTTTATCTATTTTGTCTTTTATTCTGCCAGAGATCATATCACGATTAAAGGTCAGGCTATCCATGCGTAGCCCAATGACAGTGTGTTCTCTATGTTAGGGAAAGATTTTCTAACCACAGTAGCCAAACAAAGATCAGAGGAAGCTTTGGGTCAAATGAAGACAATCAACATTTAAAAGCAGTTTAAAACAGTGTACATGTTGTGACATGCTGCAAAATGTTTCTGAAGTTGGACTCTAAATATAATAGGAATAAAGAAAAACAAAACAATCATGTTGAATTGTCCAATAAGTATAAGGGAACATATGAGAGAAATAATTAAATAACTAAACCTAATATAATTAGGTTCACATGTAGGTTAAATGTTACCATGTGACATAAACATATGTGACATGTAGGCCATTGAGAGAAAGTTGTTTTTTGATGCCAATATTTTGGATCGGGGAAACTCCTGGAAAGGTGTTTATGTTGTGACTGCTGTAGGATAAGCCTATCCTAAAGATTTTGAAAACAGTTCACATTGCTTACCAATGTGTCTAAAAAAGGCCTGAAAGAACAACATGTCTTATGAACAGCGACTCTGGTAAGGTGATGGATTGAGGAGAAAGTTGTATGATAAGGAGAGGTGGCCTTACCTCATTAGTGTTCCACCGGTGTCTCTCCTTTGGCAGCGAGGAGCATTTTGGTAGACATTCAAGCAGCTTTTTGGGCAGGTATATTTTCAAATGTCCATGTTCATCTACAAGAGTAAGATGAAACAGAATATTTAGCTCATAACTCATACCTTATTGACTTGCCCATCTCCCTCTTTATCAGTTTATCAATCTATCTGCAGCAATACGTTGACTGTAAAATAACTATCCCCAGCTGAACTTAGAAAATACAATTAAGTATACAGTATTGTATAAGTTATCAATCTATCTGCAGCAATACGTTGACTGTAAAATAACTATCCCCAGCTGAACTTAGAAAATACAATTAAGTATACAGTATTGTATAAGTTTTGCATTGTGCTTCACTAAATTATTTTACTGTGAAATACATTCTATCAGGGGAGTTCACCGTAAATATTTCCCTGTCAACTTGAGAAGACTGTGTCTATTCATTATTCTCGGCAAGCAACTAATCATTAAAAGTGTGTTTAAATGGAGAAAGGCAGTGACTGCCAATCATAATGACATGACAGAGGAACTTTTACAAGGTTGGAGACAATGTTACAGTACTGCTAAAAAACAAGCTAACCTCAGATGCCTCCAAATTAAATAGGCCTGACACTAAATCTGAATATTGTTATTATAAAATAGAGGACTATAATGTAGAAACAGTGTATGTTTCATTGTAAAGAATTGACATATTCCTATGTCAGGCTCTGTCCCTGAGAAAATGTTTCTTTTTGGTCGAACATTTAGGCTAAGTCTACACTTTTTAGCATGAATATCTCTGAATGTTTTCATGGAACAGCCAGCCAACAATATCAGCTTCTCTGTGTCTCTGTAGTTGCCACTGAAGTTCAGGCATGTTTCTGTCTCCCCACTCATTTTGAGCACCTGATCTATATATCACACTTCTAATGCATATACAAACTACAACAATGTAAATCTTGGAATGATTGTAGGTGTAGGGTTGTAGTTGATCCAGGTAATCTTCTGGCATGTGCAAATGAACCTATTATTCAGTCTCATGTAAATAAACTCACTATAGTTAACAGCAGGTACTGCATTCATTTCAAATGTAATTTGTAACGTAATGTGGCTTGAAAATAAATGACGATGGGAACAGGAAAAAGAAAATCAGGATCCGAGGTGCCTTCCTTCGTATATGTTGATTTGTAGGCTAGGTTACAATAAATGGGTAAGTGAATGGAGAGACAGAAATAAGCCTGAAAATCAGTGCTGACTATGGATCCCTGGGGCAGCTGATATCAGTGGTTGACTGTAAAAAGGGAAAATGTTATACCAAAGCAAAAATATTACTTTAAAGCCAATGCAAATAGTCCAGCAATGCACTTGATTATGAGGATATAATGAATACAGTCAGTCTACAGAGAGGGGCCTGGCTAGCAGCCTCCAAGTGTAATGTGTAAGGCGGAACATCAGGAACTGTAGCTACAGAGCAATGCTCACAGTATCACTCCCAAAGGAATGCAGGAATAGGTCCATAGATCTGTAGTATTTGCCATATCCCTCTGTACCTGTAATTATGCATGTGCAGACTCCTTTTTATATGAGCTGAACAGGTATCTGTAATAATTCGCTTCACCCAATTAAGAATCACATGCAGCATCTGCTCCTAGGTACCACCAGAGTGGTGTCACTGTCAGAACTGGAAAACACGCTGCAGCTGAATGATCAGAGAAGTGCCAAGGAAAAGAGGGCAGAGGGGAAAGGGAGTGGGCAAATTAGCAAGAGGGAAGTTGTACTTTATGTGTAGCTTTAATATTATACAGTAACTTAAAATAAACATGAGGCTATCGTCTAGCTTGATTGCAGTAGTGCCACATAATGGATGGAAAATTGATCTTTCACAGTGGATCCACACTCTGATATGGCATGGGCCAGGAGCAAGTCTTGGCCATCTCCCACCCTACAAAGAGTGCTCTGAAGACTTGCTCTTTGCAATCAGTCGTTTCATCACTGCAGCAGCAGCAGCGATAGGCATATTGGCCGGCCTCCATAGAGCACTGCCAGGATTCAGTGCTGCCCTTTGACACACCCTCAGATGACATCATCAAAGCGAGACAGAGCTGGAATGGACTATCTGCCTAAAGTGAGTCAAATATTTTCTAGTCTAGAGAGCCAAGACAGAAATCTATCAAACAAAGCAGAAAGAAAGACTTGGGAAGGGAACATATTAAGGCTCTAGACAAGTGCAACAAAACAGTGGTCTCTGACTGGGCTCTGCATCATTTGACAACCTGGAATAACACTGGTCATAGCACAGCTGTTAGCTAGCATGTTTTTGTTAACAATGCGTCTCAGTTCAAGACGCTGTGCACATGTGAATGTGACACAATTGCAAAATAAATGCATTTCACTTTGAAATAATGGTGTTAAGCCATTGCCAGTGTTGTATTTGTCAGCTAACAACCCCCCAAGCAATACAGCAACCCATGTAAATCCTGCAGGACTAACAAAGTGAGGAGACACAGCTCCATTTTTAGGACATTTTCATAAAGAACCAATTGAAAAATAGGCACCAAGGTCTGTTTAGCCATTATTTTTCCTGTGGACATTTGTGACATAAAAGAGTAACCTCTTGGAAAACAGGTCTTACAGCCTTACAGGTCATCCTACAGTGCAAGACACACCATGCAGTATTCTCAGTTTTGGCTTATTTTGTCAATTGCAAAAATCTGTCTGTGTGACATGGTTGTGTTGTAAATGGCTGATTAAAAAACGCTACACATTCATTTATTTTATAGAGTAAAATGTTATTTGACATTTGTTCACTTCTTATACTTAGCGTGTTAGTTCTTTTACAAATGGCATTTCTCACCTGCCCTTCAGCTGATGAGCTTAAGCCAATATACATCATAGGCATTCACAAACTGAATAAATGATGCATCCATAAAAACTAAACTGCTTTGAAAGCTCTATGTTGTTTAAACTAATATATTCACCCATATAGCTTAGATATAGTTAAAACCCATACATATTGAGTATAAAGATTATTTATACATCTACCTAAATATATGTACATAAACACTGATATTGTTTTTCTTTTTCAGACATCTACTTGGCTATACTAGTTATGAAGTTCATACACAGATTTTTTTCTAGGAAGCAGCACAGCATGGTCATGATGCAAGAGTGAGAGGATTAAGGTTCGGTAGCTCCACTGTAACATCTTGAATGAACAATGCCAGTTTTTGAGGAATACAGTTTTCATCAGACTTGATTGCTAACTTGGGTCAAACTTAGGAATGCTAAAACCTCTCTACTGCATTAATTTAGGATGATGATCATGCAATTTTTGCTGGAGGTGTACAGTTATACAAAAATAATAGACAGCCTCCAGCTAATCAGAATCTACCATTCACCTAGGCCATGGGGAAAGTATTCAGATATTTGCATTTTAGCTTAGAAAATTATCCAAAATACCTTTGCTATGTTATTTTACAATATCCCAAATTAGCTACAAATTCTGAAATGATAGCATGGAGTCTGCAACATTACCAGTGCAATGGACAAAGCATCTAACATTTATATTCTGTGTCTTATATTTTCAGCATGATATAATCATTATTTATTCAAGATTGGCAGGAGTGGATGTTGAATTTGGATGCAAACTATGGGTATGAAAAAGGTAATTATGTCAGAGAGGAGCTCTGTGTTCAAGGTTCATATCTCATCAGGTGACTGTCTTTGCTTTGAAGCACAGGCTAAGTTTAATGTTCTTTAATGTACTTGAAGTTTAATGTGCATGGTGCTCATACTGTTAAACAAACGATATGTTTTAGACATGGCACTTATTTTTCAGATGTTCAGTGTTGCCTTCCCTAATTTCGGAGCCCTTGTCTAAATTGAGAAGGGCCTTGTTTCCTGTTTTTATTAGCACTAGAATTATTTTTACTAGGCTCTCAAAGCATACAAAAGTGAACTCATTATAACTGTTTGGTGAGCACTGAGGTTTCTTTTCTACAGCATTATGCTATCATTACTCTAAACTATTTTTTTCTTTCGCCTGCTATTTATCTACTCTAATGATATTTCAGCTGGAGCATGTCTACTGTCTAATTCCTTTCACCAGGCATTTCCACAGATGTGAGGGAGGAACAGTGAGAGTTGCAACAGAGTATTGCTTACTAATTAAAGATTTGGCCGCTGTGGCATGGAAATCCACATATAGGTGCGTCAGCTGAAAACGGCCCACATGGGAATAGCTTGGATGCCAGATTTGGAATAGGTTTACAGCATATAGACAAGATCTTCCTAATCAAACCGTCTGATTAAGCAATACATGAACAATAAATTACCCACAAAAATGTGCCTTTGAAAATGTTAATGTTAATTTTTCTATACCAGAAGCAAATCAAAGCCTGAGGCTCTATAGTTTACTTCTTTGCATCTCCTGTAGACTCCCCCTGTAAGGTTTAATATTTATTTTGGAGGCTCCCCCTGTAAGGTTTAATATTTATTTTGGAGGCTAAACAGCAGGATTAATGACTGCTTGTACATTAGCCAGGAAAGAGATACACAGAAAACTACTATTTGATTGTAAAACACTGAAGTGCAAGACAGGCTGAAACCAGAGCTTGTTACATGAGAGGATGTGCTGAGCTGAGCAGGCCCACACTGGAGCCAATTACATTCTTGGTCTTGATGAAGGAGCCCACATACAAAAGGCTACAAAGGGAAGGGAGTTCTGTTTGACACAGAGGCTACAGTTCTGCAACTCTCATGTTGCCAACACTGGCCATTTGTGTGCCGAACTATAGCAGCCTGGGCATGCCTCTTCATAAATCACATCACCCTCAGTCAAACGGGTATTAAAATATATAATTCTGTGTGCTGATGTTTGGATTATCACTGATCCTGGCTGTGAAGAAAACACTTGAGGCGAATTTAAGGGTATCTGTCATGCTAGCTTGCTCCAGCCCCACCCTAGAGACGAGAGCGAGGGTCATGAGACTGGAAAGGTTGACAAAAACAAATCTTTAATCGATACCCGAGCCCCTAACGCAAAACCCTCTCTCTTCCGTCTCTGTCTCAGGGCGCTCCGGGAGTGACAGTTTTTCTTTTTAATCTGTGCCCACATTGTGGAGAAAATGCAAGCTAATATTTTGGCTATAGAGCATTCAACAAACCGCTGCCAGCGGTGCATATCCAAACAAACATTTTCCACAGCAATTCAGTGACTAATATGACTTAAAGATGTTAAGGGCGGTCTACAGTACCTAGCTTTTTTGTAGCTATATGTAATAATAACTTGGGAGGTAAATCACAAAAAAGAGACAGTCCTTTGGATAAACATTTGGCTCTCATCTTTGGCCTGTATGAAGTGCTGAAAAAATTAATTAGGCCTTTGGCCATGACTGTTGTCATTAGGTTGGATGACAGCCATCCATTGGGCTGGACCAACAATGCCCTCGAGAGTTCAGCTCCAAAATTAACCCGGTTGGCCTAATGAGCTTAGCTTAGACAGGCGGCAGGAGAGCTTCAACACACTTTTAACTTAGTGTAACTAAAATCGGGCTTTCTATTTGTTATTTTGTCCTGTGGTGTATGATGCTTGTGCACAACTGTCTTTTGCGCATGGACTGTGCATTTTGCAGCATGCACTGTATGCCTTGAGCTTGTTGTTTTGTCCGGTCTCTGTTGCTGCGGTTGTCTTGTTGTGTGGATTGTATTGTTTGTATCTTTTCTTTCTTCCTTTTTTTATATACTTCTATATATTACCTGCCAAGGGACTTCGGATGTAAATTAGCAGTCTTGCTAACTCCGGCATATTTACATTTAGTAACTACTAATGTTCATTAATATGCACTG
>OMLI01002675.1:0-13049 GCA_900302605.1 Rondeletia loricata
AAAGGGGGGACTGTTATACCAGGAAAGAAGTGGCTGTGTCTGTTTACTGGAAACAACTGGAGCTCTTCCAATTGCATCGTTCAATAACTCAGAGTGGACAGATGGATGCCAAAATGAGACAGTGACCTGGAAGAGGATAAACACATACTCTGTTTAACATCTAAAGTAAAATAAGAGTAAAGCTTCTATTGAACCGTAAATAGTGTTTGCTGGGAATTAGTCCTTTAGTGCTTCTAAAATTAAATGCCATGTATGTAAATGGCTAAACAAAACATTTGGTATCAGTTACATCGAGAATCATACTACAAACAAACAAAAACACATGTAGGTCATGCATGCACGTGAGAACATAATCCATATATGTATTTAGTATTATGGACTATACTTAGGCTTAGCTTGTTCAAGTGAGAGGGAAAACAAATAGTAAACCTTTTAAGTACAAATGTGATGGAGTGAAATTAATTAGTTAAAGCTGCACCAGCTGCATAAGTAATGAAAATGATGGTCTATATGTCTTAAATGCATTGCTTCTTGCCTTGAACTATTTGTAGAACCATGGTTTGCTGTTTTTTATTGAATCCAAGGGAATTTAGTCCATGCATCTGAGGAGGGCAATTTAAAATGTTATGATCATCAACCTTTGCTGACAAAATCATTTATCTTAAGCAGTTAATAGCTGAAACAAACCAGGATAGTGTGAAGCTGAATAAGCATATCAATGACAATGAGGACAATGGGTAAGTACAGACCCAATTTAAATAGCCTTCTAACAGAGTGTTGCAGCTCTAGGTGTTTTACAAAGATGTAAAAGCATAATTAATTAATTAATTAATTAGTCAGTCTGTAGACAATGTCGACTGTGTGAGGGAGGAACTCACACTCAATTCCCCCAAAAGACAGAGTTAAAGTCAAAGATATTAAGTTGTTATGCTTTAATTAGAAATTCAAAAAGCCTTACCTGTTAGTAGGTTATACATAAGTTATACTAACCTATACAAGGCTAACTAAAACACAGTACATGAGTAATGAGTGTCATCTTTTGACATCACATACAAACCTATTCACTCTCAATAACTCTTAAACCAAACCCATTTAAATTGTCAATAAGACAACTGTATACAGTTTTTATGTGGCACATGATCAGGGATATAGTAAACCAAGCTAAACTCAGTTTACCCACCTTTTTATTTGCAGAATACAGTTGACCCAACTTTTTAGGCTGACATGATGTTTTACAATGTAAATTCATAGTATACATCATAGTAAGTAGCATCACACTGATTAAGAAAGTAAGTCAAACGAATATAGGGTCAATACAAAGGGAACAGAATAAATGTATGCTATTTATTATTTATTTGGCCTATAGCCTAGAATTTCATCCACTAACCAAGATTCCAGATCAAGCTCAAGATGTGATCTTTTGGTGGTTCCACAGTCTTGCTGAGGATTAGGGAGGTCAAGCTTTCTCCAACAGATCAGGCCAGCCGACTCAGTGAAAACCAACTGTGTCCTTTTAGGCTTTTACATCACGTTTTAATTTATTGCTCAGACTTATTGATCTTGTAAAGCACTTTGTAATTATTTTGGATAACTGTTCTATAAATAATAATAATAATATAACGAAATGGTTATTATTCTGTTTGTTTATTTCGCCTATTTAATTGGAGCCTAACCCAAACATGCAGTTTGTAATGGTCTGACAAAAAGGCCAGTAACTGGGCAGCGTCTCTCCATGATTTCTTCTGTTATCAACACAGTCTGACTTGTTGCATTCGTTTAGATGTGCCTCCGATTATTATGGTGCTATTCCTGTCTGGGCTGTTTGAGGTCCGCGATCAAAGAGGGGTGCTGCGTGACGACAGCAGCGGAAATATCTGCTTTCGCTATTCAAAATGGCAGCGCCTCAATCAGGAAGTGGAGAAAGCAACTAGGAAGAATAAGTTGGATACAATTCCTTGTTTTTGTTAATTTAACGCGAGTGTTTGTTTAAAATCACCCAGTGCGCGCGGAGTTTGGATTAAGAATAAGTAACACGTTAACGGTAAGTGTATTTCAAGGATCTTTTCAAACCAAGCGACACATCGGCGGTTACCTTTCTACAAGATGTGTTCCAGGCAGCCTCTCCTAGGCGCGCACGTTTTTGACGACGGGGTACGCCGGTTCCTGGGCGATCGCCCTGTGGGAAGAGTATCATATGTGACTACCGTATCTCTAAACTCAGAAGGAGTCGAGACCGAGGACAGCTAGGTTAAGTTAGCTGCTGCAAATAATAAGAGACATAGAAATAGCTCTGCATTATAGCACAGAATGAAGAAAGGGCAAATAACTGCTAAGGTTTATGATGTTGTTATTAGTCATGCACGCTACCAATGTTTGGAAAGTTAACTTGCTCGTTTAATGTGATGTATCAATTCAGATTTCTTCTTGGAGTCTTCAATTCATCAAAGCCTTTCTTTAGTAACCTAGATAGCGATGTAACTCCATAGCCTAGGCGGACACTAAAACGAGCGTACCCTGAGTCATTAAGCAGCTATGAGCTATGTGCTAACCTAGCTAGCAAGATTAGCGTCGGAAGTACATATGGTATTAGCAAACTACATGATAAACATTTCGCCGTCTGTGATTATGTTACTCTGAAATGCACTTGAACAAATCAGAATTTGTTTGTAGCCAACCTTAGCGTGCTCGTTAACGCCAGCTAAGGTTATCCTTTGTCGTCCTGCGAGCTAACAGTCGTAGCAGAAACGCTATCCAGAGCTGTAGCTGCCTTCCTTTGTGTGTGTGGTGACCAGTGTGCTCACGAACCTTTCGAGATGCGACACACTTCGGAAAGAAGCCCAAAGTCCTCGACTTAACTACCAAGTTATTGGTTGTGTGGGAAAATGTCATATAAAGCCAGTGGTTACATCGTTTTTGGGGTTATGAACATATGTGCGCCAACTAAGAGGGAATGTGTGTAAATCGTAGGACTAAATTGGTTGAATTGCAGTGAAGTTAATGTTATAACCTACCGTTTTAGCAAAATCTCAAGGCACACCTGAGTTAGGCTATAAGGAGCACTGGTCGAGAACCACTGCAGTTCTCCTTGCTAGGCTTCAAGGGGTATATGGATAGTTGTAGTCAGCTACCGAGGTGATACTGATTATTATTTTATTTTTCTTCTAACCAGCGTACACGGACCTCAAAGAAAGAATCTAGTCAGCGAAAAGTCCAGGAATCAGCTTGTGTCTGTTACAGCTATCTCAGCTAACATTGGTTTATAAAGTGAAGAAGAGCACAACCTAGTGCAGTCTATGTGGTCTTGGTGCCATCCATGCACCACAACAGCAGCCATCACTTTCTGCACATCACTTGTCTTTCAGTACTTCAGTGGAGTCTTTGATCTTTCCATATGAATGCATATTAATATTGTCTATTGACATGTAGCCAGCATTCTAGACACTTGAGTCTTAGGCCTGCCTGTACTTGTGTGGGGGGGGGGGGAAGTTGACTTACCTGAGGCTTGTTACATGTTTTCTTATACAACCAGAGCAGAGGGTAAACATGCCACTGAAGCTCGCTTGGATTTCAGAGCCCTTGTAAGTTAAGATACAAAATAAATGTATGACCCTAGAAATGTAGGCAAAGCTCTTGTCTGTGTGACACAGAAACCAAAAATATTTGGGATATTTTGAGGAGATGCAGAAGAGTGGATGAGTGACCAGTAAGAAATTAATAAGAGCTCTTACAAAGCTGTCCCCTCTTTTTCTCTCCTGCAATTTCCACTGTTCAGTTTCCAGTGTCTCTTATTGCCTACAGCCAAGGCTAGTCAAGCCTAATGCAAGCTTTGACATAGGTTGCCATGGTGGCTGGCTATTTTTCCAATTATGTCATTTCCCCTTTGTTGAAGGATACTATTTGCTGATTGTGAAGTGAATGACATGCTATGTTTCTCTCCCAGCTTCCTGTTACTCTTACCCCTGGTGACGCGGTCAATGGCCTTGGTGTCATTTGCTTTCTAATTCTTCTTGCAGCCTGATTTCTCTCTCCTCCCGGCATCTAATACACTAACAGCAACAGACAGTTGTAGTGTCAGGCAGAAATACAGGCTAACCCTAATAGGGATTCATGAATACAGCTTTGCAATTAACATATAATATATTGAATCGTTTTGGGCAGCAATCAAGACAAACTGGAGAGTGCCAAGGTTTATTGATGTTTTTTTGTCAATTTGTGTAAAGGCCCTCTACTTGTCCAAGAATCCAAGATGATGTTAGTGGTTGGTGAAATTTTCCTCGGAACAATGCTTATGTGTTTACATTAGGGATGTAACGATACAAAAAATTCACAATACGGTAATATCACGATAACAAGTCCATGATACGATATTTATCACGATATCTTAAAAAAATAAAATACATTTAAAAAAAGACAAATGATGACTTGGGAAAAAATGCCCTTTATTAAAATAATCAATTTGCTGACAGGAGAAGCCATTTGGCACATCACCACCCAGAAAAGCTTATTATAAATCAGAGAAGCCATTTGGCTGAAAATTGAACCCAACAATCAGAACAGTAACACAGAAACAGAGAGGCCAAGTAATTAACTTCAAAAAATAATATATTCAATACCTTCAGAGCACAAAATTAACAATTTCCTTAAATTCACAGTTTTCCAGTTCAGGGCAGTCCTTTAAATGAGGTTCAAGTCTTTCCCCCTCTCTTCTTTATAAATCAGTCTATAAACAAAAATAGTTCCGTTTCAATTAATTTACAGATGCCCCAATACGTTCAGTTCAATCCACGCGTGTGTGTATGTGTGAGTGAGAGAGAGAGAAAAGATAGGAGTTTGGGAAAGAGGGGTTTTTGGGTTGGAGAGAGAGAGAGAGAGAAAGAGATGTAGGCTAGGTTTGAGCTGGAGGAATAGAGAGAATCCGCAAGACAATGGGAAGCTGGGAGAGTAGTAGTTTTACGGAGCTAGGTAGACTCATTGACAAAATCCAGAGACCGAGTGGGTCTGAGCCAAGAGTCTGAGCTGAGTGCATCTGGTGAAGAAGCAGCGCTTGGCTTGCACGCAAAGGACGACGGGAGTCTCAAAGATCGTCTCTGTTAGAAGATAGTTCCCTCCGCTGCTGTTCAAACAAAAGCAATACAATTTTCGGCCTGTAATACCTATCGTAGATGCCGTCACAGGCCCACGATGGTATCGAGACATTTTTGTTATCGCGATATCGCGAAATTGACGATATCGTTACATCCTTTGTTTACATGTATGGTTGTGCTGCTCAGCTTGCTCCCCCTAATTCCATACAGTGTCAGACAATCATTTCCTGCCTGTCCTGCTTAGACCCTGAGGGGGACAACACACAGATCTGTTGATGTTGTTGTGTTTAGTGCCTACAGGAGCAGTAAGGATGGTGCATAGAGTACTGGTGGGATGCGCCCAAACAGCCCTGATCCATGGCTCACCCCTATCTCATGTCCCCTTCACTCTGTGACATGGTGTTTTGGTGTACAGCTCCACTCTCCCTTTCCCTTCGCCTTTGCTCTCACTGCTTCTGTCCCCTCTCCAATTGGTGCCAGTGATAAATCTCATTTATGGCCTGTGGGCTGATTGGAGTGAGAGTGAAAAATGTGGAGTGGAGGAGGGTGGGGCTAGTAGTAGTGATATGGAGGGGGAGAGTCAGGGCTAGGTAATAGGGTTTATTCGGTTCCTGCTTTCCCAGAATCTGGCCTTCATTAGGTAATAGTTCATGTATTAAACATGGACAACATTGAGTCAGAGGAGAGTGAGAGAAGGAGTGACAGTTTTTGGAAATAAGTGGCCATAGTGTTCACTCTTACACTGTCAAAAGACACAAACTAGCCTTTTATGTTGGGCTGTTTTAGCCTCCCATGTCCCAACTAGTAGCCAGACCTGGAGGCTATGTGGATCTCTCCCAAGCCACATAAGAGCCCTGTAAGAGATGATTGAAATGCAGGAGAGCATGCCATGCTCTGTCGTTCCTCAATGCTCTGCCTTTCAGTTTGCTGTGGAAAAAGTGTGTCAACATCCTTCTGAGAAAAGCAAACATTGTGATTTCAAAATGAGACTGATCCAGGAAGGAAATATGAGAGAAATATTAGTGGCCACATTGATGGATGACTTTGAATACCATGTGTGTCATTGTTTCAGCTTGGATATATAACCAGCCCTACATGATAAAACTGAACAACCTGATGTGTAAACCTTGTGGAGAAGCATAGCATACCTGGGAAAGTAGCCTGAGAGATATTTGCATATAGCATACATTCTAAGCACTCCCATGCGATGCCACTGAAATCGATTTTTGCAAATTAGCTGCCATCTTTAATATTCTTTCTCATCACTTCTGAGTGCAAACTTGAGAGCAGAGGAGGTTCCAGCTTTCTCAATAAAGCCTTTGTACACAAAGCCTTGAGATAATTATTGTTGTAGATAATTCTAGTTAGACTGGTTTTAGAGTAGTTTATAGCCTTCCAAGGTGTAAAATTGACACTAATCACAAGCCAAAAGTGGTACATTTTGTCATTGGCTGGCAAATTTCCATTATTTGGAGGTTATCGTCTAATAACTGTTTGTGCTTGCAAATAGCAGAAGGGCAATTACATTTTTGAATCCAGCAGCTACAGTGGCCAGTAGACAAAAAAATGTCCTGCCTGGTTCCTGCCTTGTGTGTTCACATGTTTCTAAATAGACTTTCCCAGTCCTTGCGCAGGCATATCACAGGGTGCCTTGCGGCCTATGGTATGGTGCAGTAAATATTCAGTGGTGAATATGAATACTTGCCATTCTTGTTTTCCAGTGGGTTGGCCCTAACTTGACCCCTAGGATATTTATTTTAAATTGTTTTTATAAAGAGAGAACATTTTGTTCATCACACAAATGGAACAAGGAACATTATCTAGGTCTGTTGGCCTATTCCAAATCATAGCTGGTCACGGCCAATTTACGTTCAACCCTGTACCAAATCTGGCCCTGCTTTCTCCTGTCCTATTACACGTTTGCAAAGTAGGCAGCTTTATTTGTCTTTAGTTACCTTTGTCAGAGAAGGGTTCAATTAATCTCAGATGGCAAGGTCCAACTGGAGTTAGGTGTGTTTTTCAAGTGAGGCTGAGGCAACAGTTTCATTTTCCCCTAGTCTTCAAACCATCCTCCATAGTTGCTGGGGCTGTGCGGACCTGTGAGAAGATTAAATGGATTTGAGCCAGAAGAGAATGGTTGCAGGCACATTGTCAGTGTTAGTATGAAACAGTTTAACTACACAGGAATTCATTTTTCCTATGAAATAGATATCAGTGATATAGTTCACTGGTATTAATTATGATTTGCATGTAGATAAGCGCAGTAGCAAATAAAATGTGCAGTACAGTGAAGTCATTTCCCACCTAGACTACTGCAACGCTCTTCTGGCCGGACTACCCGTCTCTGCCATCAGACCTCTACAGCGCATCCAGAACGCTGCGGCCCGGCTGGTATTCAACCAACCCAAATTCTCACATGTCACTCCCCTCTTCCGGTCACTTCACTGCATCTCTGCTCGAATCAAATTCAAGACACTGGTAGTCTCCTACAGGGCAGTACACCGAACTGCCCCTCCGTATCTACAATCACTGGTCAAGTTCCAAACTCCTGCTCGTTCGCTCCGCTCCTCCACCCTTGCGGGTCGCCTAGCCCCCCCATCGCTACGTGAACTCAGAAGTCGCTCATCCCGAGCTCGACTCTTCTCATCCCTGGCACCACAATGGTGGAACGAGCTCCCCCCTTCTGTCAGAACGGCTAAATCGTTACCCATCTTTCGCTGGAGACTGAAGAGCCATCTCTTCAGATTACACCTGGACCCCACTTGAACTGACATATCTTTCATGTACGGATCTCTTCTTCTATGCTTTAAAAAAGTTTAAAAAAATGGATTCTACAAATGCTACTATTCCCATTGAAGGCTTATCTGATGAAGACTGTGATATACGGTCGGTTTGACTACTGTTGACAAAATATACTTATTGTAAGTCGCTTTGGACAAAAGCATCTGCTAAATGCCGTAATGTAATGTAATGAAGGCGCACTGGCTTGGGAGCACCCTGCAGGTCCGTTATCTGGCGTGGCTTGTTATGAGAAATGCACACACACATATACTGTGTAGTGCAAACATACTCTGCACATGCACACACGATGCAGCTCCTAATGGGGAGATTTTCCAGCCCCAGGGAGAAGGCTCAGCTTCACAGGAGCCCACTACGTTTCATGTAGGCAGGGCTTCAACAGGTCAAATACAGTATGGAAGAAAAAGGAGCTGTCTTCCACACACGCGCGCACACACACACACACACACACACACACACTCAAATAGGTCTATACAATGCCATGCATGTGTACACACATTAAAGTGTGCTTCACAGATGATTACAGCTCAGGATGTCTATAACGGCGCTCTTGAGGCTAAGTGCCTTCACTGACTTTACTTACATTTAATGGATTTTGACCCATTTTGTTTTCTCAACAGGTTTTGTAGCATATCCAGGGTTTTTCCTGGCTCAGAATGGGCCTTTGGGGGGTGACTACGCATGACGGTAAGCATGATCGGTCCGCGTCGCGACTATGCGCAACTAGACTGGGATCAATTCGCTTTGCAGTTTGCAGATCCGGTCTAGAGAGTATCAGCAGATACGGAAACAGTCTGTGCTCCAAAAAACAATTCCGCTCGGAAACCAGGGGCATCATAGTGGTAGGGCCTACCCATAAACCCGCGATGCGATGCGAGTTAGCTAGCTATGTAGCTAATCTCAAAAAGAAAAATAACTAAAACCATTTGGAGCTAAACACAAGCTGCTAAAGCTATTGCTCATAGCGACTGGCGAGGGGAACGATAACACTGCGGCATAAACCGGATACGGATACAGTTTTGGTGTAGGCAGGCTCTAGACAGGATCTGCGCACTGAACAGTGAATAGAAACCAGGCTCTCCTATCCACAGATAGGAGAGCCTGGTTAATGCGCAAAAGTAAAGCAATTAGTCTGTTACCTTATTTGACAGAAATCTATGCATTTTCCTGTTATTTCTGACCATTTGATAAACAAAAATGTATTATGCTTGAGTAAATGAAACCCCAATTAACAATACTGGTTAAAAAATATTTTTTATTACAACATTGCAAGGGGGGGAGGGGAGTGAGTTTGAGGGAGAGGGGAGTGGGGTTAGAAGAAGAATCCTTTATTGTCATGTACATTTTTACATATACACGAAATTTTTCTCTGCATTTAACCCATCCTAACTAGTCAGGAGCAGTGAGCAGCCCGACAGGCGCCGGGGACCAACTCCAGTTCTAACGCCAGTGCCTTTTGGTCGAGGCCACTGGCAGGAGTACCTAGCATGCATGTCTTTGGTGTGGGAGGAAACCCACGCAAACAAGGGGAGAACATGCAAACTCCACACAGAAAGACCCTCCGGCCGGGGTTCGAACCCAGGACCCTCTTGCTGTGAGGCAACAGTGCTAGCCACCGTGCCGCCCAATTGAGGCAAAGGGGTTGAGGGAGAGGGGAGTGGGGTTGAGGGAGGGAGTGAGGGTGAGGTGGGCAAAGATAATTAATAACCTAACGTTACTCATGATATTTATAAATTGAAAACAAGCTGAATTTCATTCATGCGCGCCGGATGAGACTACGAGCATCTGATGTGAGAGAGGGAGAAAGATAAAGAGAGATTTCTACACCTTGAAACTTTCGAGCTTTTATTTTGAAGGCTTTAACCGGAACTCTTATTTTCTGGTTACTTGAGGTAGCGTAACGAATCTAATCGAAGCAGATCAGCGTGGGTTTTCCACCTGAGTTAAGTGTACAAACTTAAACTAATGACAATGCCTCGGAGAGGATTTTAATTGCTATTTTTATTCTCAATTCGTATCATTTTGGCGCTGGTGATTTTCCTTTGGCGCTGGCTAAACCCTCTTTGGGGGGCGCCAAAAATCCCTCTGCAGGAAAAACCCTGATATCTAACTACTTCTAGATAGACAGGTTTTGAGAACAAATTGTGTCTGTCTGACTAATTGTCTGCATGGTTTACTGACTAGTGGTGGTGGTATTGTTCAAGAGTGTGATAGCAGCCTCAGTTGACCCAGTCAGCCAGCCAGTCCCCAGCCAAAGCCCACAGTTGAACTGAACTGAGCTGAGCATAGCTAAGTGGAGCTGGCACAGACAGACACAGAGACACAGACAGGCCCCCTGACTCTGACCATGTGGTGCAATATTATTCTCACTCCTGCCAGTGAGGTGAGGTCGAACAGAGTGGAGTACAGTACTATCTGGATTTGAACCACGGCAGGGTACAGTTCAGAAAACTGGATCAGTCATCATGGAAACTTACCTCACAGGATGCACTTTCCTGTGTGTGTTCATAACACCCAAATAATAATTACCCTATAAATAGCAGTGTTTCCTGGTGAATTATTTTGTAGATGTAAGGGGTGGAGGTAATTTTGGTTCTGAGATGCAGGTTTGCTCCAGGGCCCATTCCAGGATCAGTTCCAGTTCCAGGCAAGATATGTTTACACTGGGCAAAGATCTTAGCTAGTACAGAGACATGCAGAAAATCTGCTTTTTCACATTCTTGTTTTTACATCATCATGAATACATTGCGGGGAGAGAGAAGAGTTAGACAATGAAGAGCAGAGCAAAGTGGTGCAGAGAAGATGCCTGATGAAGAATTTTCTTTGTATTTACATTTTCTGGCTGTGGGGTCAATTTTCCAGCTGTGGGGGACCACCACAGTGTTTTCAAACTAGGCATCGGGCAGTCCAATTCAGCAGCCCATATTTTGTCTGCTGCCCTGTTTTGTGATGCTGAAATGTGCATCTGATAGCTTTTGCCTGGCGTTATGGCTGACTCTCTGAATAACCATGGCTGAGTGGGGGTTTTGGGTTCTGGGAGGCAGGGAGCCAGCAGCCTCAAATCAACACCAGAATCTGTCTGGGGGTCAGACTGGGTGAGAGGCAACAGCCAACACCACAGGCTAGCTCTGACAGTAAGGAGGGAGAAAGAGGGATGAACACAGGGAAAGTAGGCTAGGTTGGGCACAGCAGAGATGTAGAGACATACAGTGGGCCAGCACTGGGTGACTAGAGAGAGAGATTGTGATAGAGATAGAGAAAGAGTAGGCTAACACTGGGAGAACAGAGAGAAATAGTGATGGAAATAAGGGGTAGGCTATCACTGAGAATAGAAAGGAAACAGAAAGAGTAGTTTAACACTGGGAGAATATAGATTGGGATGGTGATGGAAATGGAAAAAGAGTAGGCCCACACTTGGAGAATAGAAAGGGCCAACATGGGAAGACTACATGAGCTGGGAAGTGTCTGAGACAGAGAGAGACGGAGCAAGCTCTGGCAGAAGAGAGGATGAAAGGAGTGGGCAATGGAGGAGCAATATGGTATGATGCTTGTATGTTAAAATGCAGTGACGTATGTTCAGAGAAGAAAGATCAATTCCTTGTCATTTTGATGGGTTTCATTTATTATTAATTTCAAATTACAATGACTTGATACCATTTGTTTGTGAATGAGACCAAATGAAGTTAGTGTTGATCTAGGACCCAAAAGGAAATTTGAACCACAGGTATAATCACATATGCAGCACATTTCTTCCCTGCATGTGTTGACTTTCCAGTTGGCTCATTTTCTTGGCCTCCAATAGCAATCTTTCCATCCAACGGCTCAGTGAATTTTAAGCAAACTTTTGAAATGATGCAAAAAATGAAAACATTAGCTGTGTTGAAACAAATAAATTGGTTTCCTAAATGTAGCTATGTGAGAAAACACATCCACGAGAAATATGGTGAGAGCCTTTTGGCTGCATCATTATTATTAATTTCCATCGCTATTCATCGCATGATTTCATTTTTGACAGAATCTTTTCCGCCTCAAGCTAGCGTAAAACTTGTGTTCAATCAGGACGTTTTCTCAAAAAATTGTCGTTTCCATTCAGCCTTTCTAATTCAGTACATTGTTCTTCATATAAAAATACTTGGACGGAAACCCAGCTATTGCCTGTTCACCTAACTAGCAGTTGAACCAGAGCAATGATGGCATAGAGTCGCATTCAGCGTATGTCATCATCCTTCTGTCTGTCCTGAGGAAATAAGATGGCAGAGGAAAACAGGGCAAACAGGCAGTTGCGTGGATCCTTCTCTTTGATCTAGTCGGCCTTTGATCTATTTCTGGTGGGTGGTGGTGGTAGAAGTGGGGATAGATGGGTTGGCTCCTAGATGAGTGTCATCAAGCCACTGTAAACCATTGTTTATGATCTTTTTCTTCTTCTCTGCTCTTCTCTGCACCACTTTGCTCTGCTCTTCATTGTCTAACTCTTCTCTGCCCCCCCTCCCACACCACCCCCATTGCTTTTCTTTCCTCTGCTCTCCCACCTTCTCTCCTCACGTGTCCCTTTCTTTATTTACCACAACAAAGGCATCCTCGGAGCCACGAGGGCTCAATTAAGTTCCCCATTTGTGGATAAATCACTTTAATGTCTCGATCAGCTGGAGTTTGTGGTCACAATGATATTCATCATCAGTGCCAAGATGGTGCTTAATAGCCACTTGAAGTGGGTTGATGAGAATCTAGTTGAGATGAATCGTTATCCCTTTATAAGTAAATCTATGAACCTTTCCTTTCAGTTTGGCCGAATCATTGAAATGGCTGCCTGTTTGTTCGTTGTGTTCCTGTGTGCTGTCCCAGTCCAGAGACCCTGTTTGATAAATATTTGAACGGGCGAAATGCAATAACAACAGGCTCTTAAAACCCAATTTGTTTCCATTTCCCGGCTTTTGATAAGACAGCAGATTTGGTTACACAGTCATTTGATCATTATTCTCTCTCCAATGTCCTGCCCTGTCACTAGGCTTTTCACAGTTTCTTTATGGTACTGTGTCTGTAATACTGAATGGAAAAATTGTGTGCGGGAGGGGGGATGATAGGCAGGTAGGTAATGTCTATGTCCTTCCCTGTATGTGCTTAAGTGTGTGTGTGTGTGTGTGTGTGTGTGTGTGTGTGTGTGTGTGT
>OMLI01002688.1:4997-15840 GCA_900302605.1 Rondeletia loricata
GCTAATTTGTATTTGTTATTAGATAGTGGAAAGTGGAGACAGACAAGAAATACGGGGAGAGAGAAGGGAATGACTTGCGACAAAGATCCTGGGCCGGATTCGAACCCAGGACGTCGCAGCTAGATGGCATGCACCACAGACCATGGAGAAACCATTTATTTCTAAGTAGGTTACTGTAACCCCATTACGTGTAATCCTTTACTAATCAACTCTGGTGGAAACAAGATTACCCCTTTTGGTTTATCAGCACATTCTATGTTGTTATCTAGATTAGGTTAAATGTCTAATAACAGCTTACTTACACTGTATTGGTGTATTGTGTTGCTACCTGTAGTTATACTAATTCCTGCTTGCAAAGTTTACTGTGTAAAACAGCTACCTGTTCCATTTTCCCTCTTGTCTCCAGACTCACATAGATCAGTCTTAGACTTTTTTTTGGTATTTTTAAAGGGGCGTCACAGCTCACTGTTTGAACATTCAAAGGTTTACTGTATGTATTAGTATGAGACATGACACAGAAGAGGAGAATCAAAGTGTGCTGTCAGTGGAAGCTGTTCAGTGGTTTGTGGTCTTGTTTCATTGTCCTAGTGTACAACTGTTCCTCAGACACAAAAGGCTGGAAGCGCTGGGGTAAAACATGTTAAAGTGAGGATGCATAAGGCTTTGTTTTCATCCTAGACTTAGGAGAGAGGAGGATGCCAAAGTCATAGGAGATTTCCGAGCTAGTGTTCACTGCTCTTTAAGAGGATGCATAAGGGACTGTGCTTAATGATTTATTACCTCATGCCACAATGGAAATCAAAATGGATTTCTGAATCTGCTCAACTCTTAAATCCAGACCTGGAGGAACGTGATTTATGAAACTGACATGAGGAGCCACGGGTGTTCCACTATGTGTCTTAGCGAGCATGCGTGAAACAGCATCTTGGCCTCATTAAGCAATTATGCACAGTGCAGTGTGTTTTTTCTATACGAGGGTCTTCTAGAAATGCAGTTTTCATGACTGTAACCTGCCTGTCTCATACAGCATGCCAGTTAACACATTTGAACCACAGATACACATTCCTGAGTGAATTACACAAAGCTGGAATTTTTTTTTGCATATGGACATGTGGACAAACTTACTGTGTAAAAATTTTGCATTGTGTCCTGCTGGGTTGTGCTGATGGTGGCTGTATTCTTGTGGGAAGGTAAAACATAAACATTATTCTTTAGTGTCCTCAGATCTCAGTGACATTTCCTGTTGAGGGGGGTGTTGTCTCGGTGTGGAGAGAGAACCTGATCTTGAGAACATGAAAGCTGTAAAGATTATGGAGTCTGGGGCAAAACAGATGACCTGTCAAAAAGAATTAAACATCTGATGAACACAAACATTTTATCTGAGAGGGCTTAGATAAGTGTTGAATAGTTGGGGGCAGAGCCTTTTCCTATAGGGCTCCCTCCCTTTGACGCAAACTTCCTGCCATTAGGAGGGATTCCGAAACCTGTTCCAAAACGGTACAGGCCAGAAAGTGAGAAAAGCCTGAAATCTCAGCAAAGTGAGAAATCTCAGCACCTGGCGAAGTAATGGTTGAGTCAACAACCCTGTCAACCCTATGCAGATATAGTATGGTCATTTTGTGCTATGGGACTAGGGCTAGGGTTTATTATGTTGGTATTAAAATCTCAATTCAGTATTCTGAAGCTTTGTTGTTGTTGTAGCCTGAACTACAATACATTTCGTCAGCAAATGCCTATATTTTAGAACATTTATTGTTAATATGTGGAAATGTGGAAAATAAATCGATTATAGTTGGTTTTGGTTAATGCGTCATAAATTTGCACCGTGCATCCACATCGCCTCACCTCAGAGCACAGCGTACTGCACACTAGCTTTCCACATGATTGTTGAAGGTAGAGAGGGCAAAGATGCCTTAGAAATCAGCAGTGTGGGAACATTTTAAATTATCGGATGATAAGAAACTATAAAATTTTCCATCATCATAAATGCACTGCATTCCCACAAAATACCTAAAGTGCACAGTTTCCAAAGAGTGGATGTGTGGGAAGATCCGCCACTCTGTATATTTTTTGTGTAACTCCCCCCATTGACCCCAATTCATTTTACACTTACTGCGCTTCGAGTGTCCTCTGTTGGCTGGTTGGTTATTTAGAGTGGTTCCTCTTAGCCTATACAGCTTCTTTGGTTGTGTAATGAAGCTGGAGATGCCAATGCCAAATAAATCAGTTGTGTAGCAAGACCAAGGTACCACAAACTAATTCAACACAAGGTTTGTTCATTCTAGTACCATCCTTGCCCAGCACCTAAAGGGCCTCAAGTTGTAAAAGTGTCAAAATGGACAGACCTGAAGAGTTGAGTGTTCCTCTTTTCTCATACAGCTCTATACCACCTAATGAGATTAACGGCAGGATGCGCCTGCGTCTCAAAAGGATTCAAGACTCACACACATGCTTAAGGAAAATAAACAACCGCTCGTCTATGCCACACCAACTTGCTAACGACTTTATCACCAATGGCCACACACACACACACACACAGGAACATGGATTTAAAAAATGGATTTCCTATTTGGTTTACAGGACTGCACTTTAATCATTTCACAGAAGAACTGGACTTGAACATTTATCAAAATAACGAGACTGAAATACACTTCATATCTTACTTCAAGATAATTATCCTGTCCTTGACTCTGTCTTTGTTTTCCCCTTTTACCTTGCCAGGCAGAGAAAGTCATAAATTAACTCTCCCTGAATTCCTGAGTTTTGCTGTTTCTATTTTTTTTTAGCTTGCATCTTTTAGTGTCTTTAATAAGTTCTAAAGCAGTGTGAATTATATACTAAATTATTAACAGTTTATACTGAATTGTTTAATCAATATTAATCTTTGTATGTAACAATTTCACTTATTCTATCTGAGAAAATAGTATACTAGTTTTAAAGGGCCTATATGTAAATTGTTACTCTTACTGACACCGGTGGCCGTTAGGGGAACTGCAATCAGTCTCTTACACGCGCTCCTGGCTCGTGTGTGCCCCGTGTGTGTGTGAGAGGCAGGCTCGGGAATGCGCATAACGTCACATCCGGTAGATTTGCTGCGAAAACTCGGCCCGACTGATAGTTCCTTTAAGTTCATAAGAGGCACTCATTCCCATGGTAGCCTACTCACTCATGGTACCACACTGCCACCTAGTCCACACCTTTTTTAATACATAGTAAACTCACATTTTAGTTCATTTTAATCACTCAAGTGTTATGCATTGTGTAACTGTGGTTATACATGTATTTAGCTTGAGAATGTAGCTCGTAGCCGAAGATTTCACAATGAAGACGTTTTATTCTGTATTCATGTAATTCATGTTTTATGCAATCTGCAGGTGTTTGTCTACAGGTTTCATGACGTCTACCGATTGACAACAGTAATTGGTTGATTATGTGAAATACAAGCGCGTCATTCCTAAAATGTTTATCATTATATAAGTAACTAAAGTAAGACAGATAAGGATTTACAATTTTCCCTGTGTCTCTCTCCCTGATCCTAGGCGGATCCCTTCTCCAGACAAAGAAATTAATTAGTAAACAAGGTGTGACATGAAAAGCCCGCGAAGTGTCTTCTTGCATCACCAAACCACGCCTGGAAATTCTAAAAACAAAAAAAAACATCTAAGAATAAAGAAAGGTTAGGGAATAAAGAAGACAAGCTCAAAGAAAAGAAAAGCCAAGACCTTAGTTAAAAGCTCAAATCTTGCTACTGAAATATATTTTGCGTTCTTTTGCTCTTCTGCTTTACTGCAAACCACTTTGCACTTTAAAGTTTGAACCTCACTCTAAATAGTTAACTGGAAGCATCTCAGAGGGCCCGTGGTAGTGTTTTCAATGCAAGTTTATTTTAGTCTGTTAACTAGTAAAAAGTTACAGAGTCAGAAGCTCCGTGTCAACTCTCTCATCTGACCAACGGAACCGGACTGCAGCTGTGTATTCTTGCAAAGAATAGCAAGAATACCTTCCATCCTGCTACGAGGTCATGAACGACAGCTGGAACAGCCAGTCACCGATCTCAACTTGGTAGAGCCATCTGCCAGAGACATCTCTTGCTGTTGCCAGACAACCCGACTTTCGCCGAGGTTTGTTTCAACAGGCTCTGGTGATCCTAGGAAGACCGGCCTTTACATTGGCTACCACCCAAAGGAGTATAAGTAGGCTTTGACATATATTCCATATTTTTCTGCTAAGAGAGTTGCTAAATTATTGCATAATTCAATTAGGAAAGTTAGTGTAGTCTACTTTGTCCCTGATAACGTTCTGCCTCGTTTCTCTGGTTTCACTGACCCCAAACTTCCATAATTCCATTTACTGTTGCCAATTAATATTCATAATTTCATTTCATTATTCAACACCTGAGTTCAGTATTTTGCTCTGGTTGTATCATCATTTGTTCCATATTTCAGTCATCGCATTGATCACATTTGTAATCCTTGAACTGAAAAGATCTCACAACACTCAGATTGACTGATTATCATAACAAGTAAAGATCTGTTGTCTTTCCTCAAAAGAGGTGGTGCCCCATAACGAGTGTAACATTTTTATTTTCATCAAACATTATATTTTCATATCTTTACTTAGTTCTGAATTAGATTTTTGAAGTAGTAATGCTACAGTCAACATTTAAAAATATCAGACGATAAGAAGAAGGTTCAGTGCCAAGTATGCGACCAGAAGTTTGATCAATCATCTTCTGAAATCTCTAAGTATTGGTGAAGAAAAATCCGTTAGGCCTACAGGTGTCTTTTATAATTTATTCAATGAAACACTGTTTGAAAACTAAGCTGCATTGTCATTTCAGCTTTTCAATCAACGTTAAAATAAAGGGCATCGTAAATGAGCGCTGCGGCAGCACATTCATTCATGTGGGTTGTCTGTCACCTGCAACATTATCGATACAAAGTCTCCACTCACTGGATGTAGTTTGAACTGCAATAATGAACCTAGCCTAGTTAAGAAAAAAATGTTAACGTTATTATTGTGAACGAGTAGGCCTACTATTGAGAACGAGTATTTGAGTGTTTGTTCGGAAATCACGAGTATTCGAAGCCTGTAAAATGACATTCGGGCCAGCCCTATATGGGACCATAAAAATCTTACTTATTGCACCTTTAATTGATCATGCACACAATGTCAAGCACACAGCCAATCTCAAACTATAAGGATGCTTCTCTGTGCTCACATTCTTGAGAAGTTTGTCCTCTTCAAGACAACTTGGGAAGGACGTTCTCCAGAAGGACTTAAGTATCGACTTGGCATTCTTGGATTTGATATTCCCTGACTGTCTCAGTCTTTAAGTCCATAGCCAAGATCCATTTATTACTTAGTACAGACTACAGGCTACCTTAACTCCCACCTTACCAGACATTAGAGTTTGTAACGGGCCCAAAAATCTAAGCCCGAACTGACCAGAACCCGCACTGGTCCAGCCCGAGCCCAGCCTGAGCCCCATGCTCAGTAGAATTGTTTTAATCCGAGACCGACCTGGCCCATCAATTTTCCTAATTAATGTCTGTCTGCAAGCACAACTAAACCATCAGTGCTGAACTGATGGTTTTAAAAAAAAAAGCCCGGCCCGATTGAATAATTAGATAATCTAAGCCCGAACCGGACCGAACCCTCGGGCCCGGGTCGGGCCTGGGTTAAAAGTTACAAACTCTACCAGACATTCCTTTCCATTTGTGTACTTTTCTGCAGTCCATAATTCACTTACTTCTCCTACAGGCTGTTCTGGTGTTGCCTTGGACATTCATATCCACTCATAAACAGCTGTGTGGGTGCAGTAACACACATACGCCCACACATATGTGCATACACGCCCAAGCTCTGGCCCCATTACTCAAGTGAGTAATGTAGCTTAACATTTATTCACATAGATTAATTTCAAAAGAACAGGTGTCGTAAAAAGCAGGGCTGACAACTTTGGTAAACTGGCTGGAGTGAGATTTTCATGTCATGGGCTGTAACTTTTGCGCCTCAATTTCTTCACCATAAATCATTATTTATTTAGCCTAAACATTCACAAACAACTGATCATTGGCTGTCACTTGTCACTGACAGTGACAGACGCATGGAAATTTGTCTGAAATGTGTGGACATTGCCTCCTCCCCTTTCAGCCCTATGACATAACTGACCTCTAATGTACAGTAATTAGACAATGAAGACATGTCCCAACATTGAATAAGTCAACCAAAACAGCAGATACTGTCATCTGCTGAGTAGAGTATTTGGTCAGGTAGTCTATTACACACATAACAGAAAAAACACTAAGAACAGCTATCAATAATGCTTTGAGCCTTTGTGTTAGGTGGATCTTTGGTTGATAGTATAAAATATGTATACTGTAGATAATTTGCTTATTTAACTTTTGCTATTATACACAGTAGAAATACTGCAGAAAAGGCTTCAGTTTTCACATTCTACAGTGATGTGGATCAAGATTTTTTTGCATAATTACAAGATACACAAAACAAAATAGTAATGGAAACAAAACGTCCAATACTATAATAGCCAATATGCTCACGGCTCTATAACCTGGCAACAGCCATAGCGGACACACACACTGTCACACACAGAGGAGGAGAGAGAGAGAGAGAGAGCTGCTGCCGGTGACCGGCTCTAGTGTTTTCTATCAAATTTACCCTGTGGTCACGTTTTATAATGAAACTGGTTTCATTATTATTCATAACTGTATTCTCACTTTCATCCCTTAAATAGAGAAATACAGAACAAATCACGGTCCATATTGACTCATTAACGAACGCAACATATTGCTCTTCGTTAAGTGATGATTCCATATTATACGGGATGGATGACAGCCCTAGCATTGTCTAACAGTTGAAACAACAATACCCTATATCCTGGGTAATAGGCTAACTGTGGGTGCAGGTTCACCTCTAACCACCGTCTTGAGAATTTGGTCTGTATTTTCAGAAAGTGCCATGCGCACAGAAAGCAACACACAGCAGTGTTACAGGAGAGAATGAGCCAATCCATAGTCTGTCCTTACTGTCTATGAGTCAATCTGATTTTCATCATTTAGGGAAAAAATATTGTGTGCTAGCCGATGTGTTTAGAATAGCCTACTCACTTTGCTCATACTGAGTCTTGCTATATTTTAAATGTTATATTTTAAACTGCCGTGAGATTTGTTTGGGGAGCGTGAGAGCCTGAGACAGAACCTGAAGGCGTGTCTCACAGCAAATGCATGGGAGTTGGCAACCCTGGTAAAGAGGCAAGTTGGACTTCCAAAATAAAATACATTTCCTTGAGTACGCTGTTCAAGCTTCAGCACAATATTAGCTTATAGGCCTATGAATAAAGTGCAACAGTGCCACAGGTTTACAGAGACCCTTTTCATGAGGAAT
The DNA here is from genome assembly GCA_900302605.1 of Rondeletia loricata. Lineage (NCBI taxonomy): Eukaryota > Metazoa > Chordata > Actinopteri > Beryciformes > Rondeletiidae > Rondeletia > Rondeletia loricata. The sequence goes on from OMLI01002688.1 coordinate 12,405, forward strand.
AGGCCAAGCTAATACAGACTAAAGTGAATGGATGCTAAAGCTAATACAGGCTAAAGCGAATGCAGGCTAGAGCAAATGCAGGCTAAAGTGGATGCAGGCTAAAGCAGTGACTATCCTGCACCCTTGTCGGAGTCCAATGCCCACCTTGAACGTGCTTGAGTTAATGCCAAGAATGCAAACACAGCTCTCGCTCAGAGTGTACAGGGACCTAACTGCTCGCAGCAGTGACTCCAGCACCCCATACTGCAGGTTACCTTGGGGAACACGGTCATAAGCCTTTTCCAAATCCACAAAACACATGTAGACGGGGGGCGTCCAGGTACTACTACTTTGAACTATCTAGTAGAGATGAAAATGCCAAAAAAGTAATCTTAAAATATAGCTGTAAGTAGCCATAAGGCGGCCGGGAACAGCTTACCCATTTAGTCATGAGGAAAATATGGGGGAAAAGGAGGAGAAACTTATAGATCATAACAATAGGCTGAATTAGCAATAGTAATTAATAATAAAATATGATATGCAGTATTAATAAGATCATACTGTAAATACACGCCTCATTGATGAACACATGCCTTAGTCAATCATAACTGCATTTTGGCTGGCCCAACTGTTGCCATCCACTGGACAGCCCTTTGCCCTGCCATGGAATGAAGGCTTGCTTTAGAATAAGGGCAGAATTTAAATAATTGTCATTAATTCAACATTGAAGATTAAATTCTGAAAATCAAGGCACTCTATATACAAATTTTTTGAAAATAACATTTACTAAGATTAGTCAAACTATTAAGGAAATACAGACATTTGAAAATGCTCCAATTTCCCATTGACTTCCATTGTGTACATGACAGCCAAATTAAAAATGTTGTCAAAAAGTCATTTTTTAAGAAACTACATACATGTTATCTACAATGTCTACTGAATATGTAATTTAATTTTCATGAGGATTTGACTCATATTAAGTGAGAATTTACAGTAGATGCATACAGTATTGTTTACATTAAGACATTTACATGCACAGCTCAGTCAGTTTTGCAGGTATAATAAGCCTTATAGATCGATGATGATTGACTGCATAATTCCCAAATACTTGCAGTGTACAAAGGTTTCCTCTCCATTGAGCCAACAACCTCAGAAAGTTACAGGCCTGTAGCGCAAATCGTCTATTTTTTTTTTATTTGTAATTTTTTTTTAAACTTTGAACTGTTACTCTAGCGCCACCACTAGGCAAATTGTCTCCATATTTCAGTATACCTAGTTTTGGACAATACTGTACTTTTCTGCAAAGTTTCACGCATTTTAGTTCATGGAAAGGCAGTTTGAGTCAGAAAGAAAGAAAGAAAGAAAATGTACAACAAAAGGCTGCCTAAAAAAACCAAAAAACATGTAGACAGGATTAGCAAATTCCGATGACCTCTCAATTATCTGCGAGAGGGTGAAAATCTGGTCCACTGCTCCGCGACCAGGACGGCAATCGGTCAGTCTCCATTCCAGCACCTTGACATAGACTTTCCCAAAGAGGCTGAGCTGTGTGATTCCATGATAGTTGGAAATGGGGACCACCACCATCTGCCAAGCCAAGGGCACTGTTCCCAAAATCCACACGACATTGAAGAGATGTGTCAACCACGACAGCCCAACAATAGCCACAGTATTCAGCATTTCAGGACAAATCTCATCCACCGCTGGTGTTTTAGTTTTAGTTTATTAGGATCCCTATTAGCTGTCACCGCAGCAACAGCTAGTCTTCCTGGGGTCCAAAACACACAACATGCAATACCAATACACAAAAACATAATAAACAACACAAAAATAATATAAAATGTTTACACAAACAAAACAATCAATATACAATACAACAAACATGATTAAAACAGGACAATTAATCAAAAAAATAATATAAAAATAAAAATGCATATAAAAAATATAAAAAAATATAATTTTAATAATAATAATAATCTTACTGCCCATACACCATAGAGGTCTGTTAGTTTAGATGACTGTCAGATAATCTTATCAGCCAAATAGAAAGTAACCCTTCAGCTTTTTCTTAAAGGAAACTAGGTAGAGGAGATCTCTGGCGGCAAACTATTCCATTGTGAAATGCCTCTATATAACACTGTTCTTTTAAGAAGGTTTGTTCTAGGTCGAGGTAGTAACAATTGACCTGTACTTGCCCTCCTTGTGTAATGATTGTGGACATTTGCACTATATTCCAACTGATTAAAAAGACATACAGGCATTTGTGTACTATGAATAATATTTCTGGTAGTAACAAGTAAGCTCAAGATTAATCTTTTTTCAACATCTAGCCATGTAAGGCGAGAATGCATTTCAACAACACTGGCTCTTATGGAGCATTGAGTACCAACCTAGCTGCTCTGTTTTGTGCATACTGCAATTTTTGTATCTCTTTTTTTCTTGCCACTGAGAAGTATATAGTGTATACGTCTCTTCTATGTACTGATCTTTGTATGTCTGCTTTACCGTATTTTAATTTGTTATTATTTATAATGCTTTGTACAGCACTTTGGTCAACTCTGTTGTTTTTAAACGTGCTTTATAAATAAACTTGCCTTGACTTCACTTTCTGACTACCCCAGTGACCTCTGACCCCCCCGAATCTTCCAGCTCTGCCTCTGTCTGAAGTGCGTGTCCATCAGGTTTAGGAGTTCCTCAAAGTGCTCCTTCCTTCCTTCACGCCCCTCCAGGTATCCTAGTCGTTGCCAACATGAGTGTTGAAGTCTCCCAGTCGGACTATGGAGTCAGTAGGTGGGGCCTTCAACAGCATCCCACCCACGTTCTCCAAGAAGGCAGAATACTCCAAACTGCTGTTAGGCACGTACACACAAACAACAGTCAGAGTTTTCCTCTCTGCAACACGCAGCTGCATTAAAGGGATAGTGCACCCATTTTAAAAATTTTTATATTATTTAACTGAGCCCCAAAGTAGAACGTAGGACTGTTCAGATTTTATCCTGGCCTCACAGTTTTAGCTGTACAGGATTGGACCAATGCTAACAATTAGCATGTTGCCATTGGGCAGACTGGCCCCCCAGCTAGCATTCTTTAAAATAACCGCCTAAATCCACTCAACTTGTTAAACAAACACAGTTTTATTTTGTTGGTGTGTAGTATACATTTTACATGCTGCAATGGCGTATGGAAAAGTCGACAGTTCTCCAAAACATTGTTAGTCCACGGCAGATCTACTTCCCTGTAGCGTAGAATGCTGTCTGTGCTGCGCCTAACTATGGTGGCTCGAGAGGAACGCGATCATGTGTGGGAGGGGGAGGGTTTCAACTTCACAACACTAACCACAGCTGGTTGCTGGACAAACAAGAAGAAGCAACTAGCAACAACGTCGCTAATTTCCCTTGCTGAAGTATCGTACTATATACCTGCAATATGCCACATTTGCCATATCGGAAACAGTCGG
>OMLI01002726.1:0-20251 GCA_900302605.1 Rondeletia loricata
ATAGTTGTGAAAAGTGTCAGCTGTAGAGAGGTTTGGTTCATGGTGTGTGAGCTGCAGTAGAAGTCTATGTTCTGAATCAACTGTTTGTGTTTTGCTTCTTGGTAACAATGTTTCTGTGATGGTCCTGCCCAGTATTTCACTGTTGTGTTGTTATGCATCTGTAAACCAACCAACAGTCAGCCTCCTGAGGACTTAACCCAACCCAAGATGCCTGGCAGAAACAACCCTATGTTGCACCACATGCTTGGTTATTTATTCACCTATGGTGCAATACTCACTTACAACCACTAGATGCCAGTAGAGGTCATAAGGCTCAAGTTCATTTTCAAGTTCATTTATTTATATAGCCCTTTATCACAAAGCATGTCTCAAAGGACTTTACAGAAAATGAGACAAACTAGATCTACCTAAGCAACAATCAAGAGTTACACAATCATGATAACAAACATAGTGACTCAGAACAAGGCACAAGACATACAGTACAAAAACAAAAAGTTAGCAGTCTACCTATTCCACAAAGCCTAACCTACCCGGCACCACCAACCTTAGACCCTCAAAGCATTAAAGGAAAAACGTCCAAGAAACCACGTCAGGGTAAAAAATTGAAGAAACCTTTGGGTGGGCCAAGTCAAAGAGGGATCCCCCACCGGGACGGCTGAGCGTGCAATAGGTGCCGGGACAAACAGTGTAATGGAAAGTAATATAGGCAGTGATGTGACATAAAAACAGTTTGCGATGATATCCGCAGTAACAAGGGAAGCGCTCGCAGCATTCAGTGCTAAAAGTAAACAAAATTAAACTTTTAACAAAAACTTTAAAATGGGTCTTCAATAGTTGCCTAGCGACAACGAGAGCCACAAACAGTGCCTCCCTCAAACATCTGTCTAGCGCTGCTGGCTAAAAAAAGAGCCGTCCAGTGGAGACGGTCGCCAAGATGCCTGTTCTCCCTTACCTGAGAGGATGACTGGCTTGGCGTCCTGCTTGGCTTTCTGAGATTGTTGCTTCTTTTCAAGGACGGCCAACATGTTGCCAATGTCCAGCTGGACAGGAACCTTGCTCTTCTTCCCAGAGACCTTCTCAGCTTTCTACAGATCAGAGGTAACCAATCAAGACCAAGCAGGCTCAAAGTACGTAGATTTCTCCGGACAGAGAAATCTCAGGATAGTGCCTAAAGTCAATCCATTTGAACATACAAGGGGAAAATGCAAACCTGTCCCTTCTTAGCTGTCTCGGTGGGCAGAGTTTTTCCTGCAGGTGCTTTGTCCTTGTTCTGGTCACCAGACTGAGACTGAATGCCTTCTCTTTGGCTCTCCTATATAAAATGCAAAATATTACTCGTAAACTGTTCATTGGCAATTTTATTTTGGTGACACTGACTTCACAGGAATGGCAGGGCACAGTGTCAACTACAGGGCAGGACACCTGGAGCTGGTTGGAGCTGGTGGGAACTGGCTGAAGGCCAGGCACATCAGCAGGCAGATGCTTGCAGATGGGCCTCGTTTTGAAAGACAGTCTCCCTACTCACTACACCACCCTACTGCCAAATTTTGTGTTTTTGTATTGTATTTGAATTGGAATATGCATTGCATTTTTGGACAACACAAAAAAAGAAAACACAGCATAATCACTTATCTGTGAAGCAACTGGATGGAGAAATAATGGATGCTCTGTACCTCGTTGCATAGCTTTGCTGTATTGCTGCTGGTTATCAATCTGTCGGTCCCAGTTAAAGCAAGAGCCAAGTCTGGGAACTCCTCTTCATCCTAGGACAACAAGAACCCAATCAAAATCATTCTTCATTCAGCGCCATACCTAAAATCTACTCTTATCTGAAACATTTTCATGAAGTTGTGTTTAAAACTGAGCTGTGGCTTTGAATTTAATGCAACTACAAAGAGCACATTTGATTTACTTCAAATTTTGGAGGCTCCTGATGAATCACCAGCTCTTCTGACTCAACTTCTACATCTTCACCGGCATGTTTAGGTTTCTTCTTCTTTTTCCTCTGTTTTTTCTTCCCTGAGGCTCCCTCTTCCTGCTGTGCAGACATTTCCTCCTTCTGACAAGAGGCAACATGGATTCATAAGGCCCCAGGAAGTTTACCAGCCACATTTGTATTTGACCAGCAAACTACATTTTTGTTACCTACCAAATTGGCTTAGAGTTGACAGACTTTACCAGCCACACACAAAATTTACCAACATTTGGCTGTTGGTTATTTCAAACTGTGAAATCATATGTAATGTAAAGAGTAACTAAAACCTTAGCAGCTGTCTAAATCACAAATATGTGAGGATGGGGATGCGGCTGACAGCAGGTTAAGAGCACATATCATACCTGGATGCTGGTGATTGTCTTCTCTTTAGGGAGAGGTTTCTTTGGAGGCTGAGAGGCGACATTAGCCCAGGAAGTCAGTACTGGACCAGAGCTACCAGTCTGTGACAGAGCCACAGTCGGCTGACCTGTTCACATCAAACTCAATTGTCACGATCCAAAAGTATAAATGTATTCCCTTACAGTCATCAAAAGACTAATTACAGGAAATGTCACCCTACCTGGTGGGACAGCAGGTGGGATAGGATTAGCATCACTGGCACTTTGATGGGGGTCAGGGTTTGTTGGGGATCCTTTTCTGGCAGGCAGTGTCTACTCATGGAAATATTATATTAGCACCAAATTCATGAGAATAACTCAATGTGTTTTGACACCAATAAGCCATCAGCATTCACAACTAACATCCTCAGTATTTGACTACATTTCAGCAAACCCACCTTGCAGGTAGACACTGGTTTCTGAATTTGAGGGTTTGGGGTTGAAGCAATTGGCCCCCAGCACACTTTCTGATGAACAGGAAGGGCTGGTTTGCCCGATGAAACGAGAGCCAACTCGGGGAAATCAGCCATCTTCACTTCAAATGTGACCAAGTCGGTCTGTGCTGATTTCGACCTCCCTGCAGAGTTTGGGGCAGATCTGGTGCCTCTCAAACCTGTGGATGAATGACAAGCAAAACTTACACCAATACCATGAACTCAATTTGTGCCACGAAGTACTTTTCAGTGATTGAAGTGAGAAAAAACAAAGAGGGTGTTCAACTGACAGTCAACTTTAGGGAAATGGTCGTATCTGTGCAATCAGGTGCCAGGGATCATTCTGGAAAATATTAACAGTAATCCAATAAAAGTCTCCATTTGACTGGGGTGTGTGATAACTACCTCTTATCGGTACATCCAATGACTTCTTGCCCATATTTCTGTCCTGAGGAGATTTACCATTGTACTTTGATGTCTGTGGAGATGGATGAAAGTCAATGTTACTAATTTCATGACCAAAGTCTGGTTGTCCTACTTTTCTGGGGCTCAAAATGGAGCCAACCTTTGCTTGTGGATCCCGTATGGACCTGTCTCTGTGTGGGTAAGCATCGGTGGTCCCTCTAGCATGACGGCTGTTACTATAGCCATGTTTGCTCTGGGTGTCTCCTCCTCTTCCCGCTGGCACTCCATCAGTAGTTGACGGACTCTGCCTTGGGCTCAGACCTGCCCGATTCCTTGGCAGAGTTCAGAAGTTAACACAAAGAAACACTCAAATTAAGTATTCATTACTATGCCTGTAAGGCTGCATAATGAACCATAATGCCTGTGAAATAATAGACTGAAAGCAATTAGTGTCAGATTACTCTGACCAAGACAAAAACATCATATCTTCCTACCCTCTTGACCTTTGTTCAGAGACGTAGGGATTTGGTAATCTCAGAGGGGGTGATGAGGCTCTGGGTGGCTCCTGAGGATCCATTCTCTCTCGCCTCTGGTATTTGGGGACAAAAGGCTGGACGGCAGATGACAATTTGCTTTCCTGGGGGAAAATAAAGATAGTCTTTCATGAACAGCTTGTTGGAATGCAAAAAGTTCAACTGAAGTCATGATGTGCTGCCACAATTATATCAATATTGTTTGATGATGACTTGATCCTGAGTTCAGATTAGTTCAGACTTGCACACTTGTTTTAACTGATGACTGATTCTAGTGCAAATTCAACGTTACATTCAACGTCTTGCACAGATAAACATCCAGCTAACGTTAGTCGTAACCTTTGGCTACCGTTTAACCAGCTGTCAAAAGTTCACGTGTTAATTAATAACGCCGCGAATGCCACAGCTTTGACACGATTACACTTAACGTTAGTTAAGTTAACGTTAAATCCAAACACCTGTTACATACATCTAGCATTAACTACCTAGGATTGTATTCAGCTAACGTTACATTATTAGCTCACACTACAAAACAACCGTATCGTTATCGTTAGCTAACTTACCTTGTCCATCTTCCGTTTTTCGTTCATACAGTTAGATTTTCATGACTATCCATTTGTTCACTCGGGCTTCCGTGCATTGTCAGATTGCTAACTTTGAATAGTGCAACGTATGTGTGACAACAGCGTGTTAGCTAAACAAGCTAAGCTACCTGTAGCGCTTCAATCACAGCAACGTGAACCTGAACCTTCCCAGCTCTGAAACAGCTGATGTTTACATTCTGTGTGAAACTTGCAGTGCAGAAAGCTGACAGCGCCATCGTCTGACCTGACAGTGTATCATGGCTCCTTTTTTCAAAAGCAACCAATGGAGATGGACGGTCATCCGGGAACTTCGCCTAAAATTTTAACAGCGCCCCCACAAAAGGGGAAAGGCAGAACGGTGTAGTGCAGTTCTCAATGCAATCCCTATGAGAATCCTTGTAAAATACCCTGTTTTCATTGGTTTACAACTGAGGCTGTAGTGATTTTTTTTGTGTTCTAATAAAGTTTTCCATATGTGTGGTTTGTCATTTATAACGTGAAATATCTGTCATCTCAATAGACAACCCACAATATACTATAAAATCACTCCATCTGTGTCTCAAAAATGTTAGCATCAGTGAGATTAGAGTCTCTCCTTTGAGGCTACTGGCTATTGTTTTCCCCTTCGGCGGCGTTGCTAACGGGAAGTGACGCACCTCCGTCCATCTCCAGGGAGCCGAAGCGGAAGTGTAGGCCGAAGCCTCATCACGGTTGACTAGCGGCTAACTGGCTAGCACCATTGACCGCAAAGTACGATGTCTTCTGCAACTAAACAAAGCAACGAATGGTGTTGAGATTCACCTCTCGACACACTACGTAGCGTAAGCTTAGACCATTTGCACGTTCGTGTTACTTTATGGCGTAGAAACGTACAGAAAAGACTTTGTAAAGATGGAGAACTACAACGTAGCATGTACCAACTGTTGACAGCGGGGCTGATCCTCCTGAGTAGGGAGCAGACGCTGTCTCTCATGGGAAGGTTTTCACCTCTTGAGATGCAATTTGGGACTTCGCTAAAGTGAGTTCAGGCTCACGATAGTAACTGCCGACATTTTTTCACAGTAGCCTGTGAAGCCGTAGCTTGCTCCCTTTACAGGAGATGGAACATTCCAACTAGCTAAAAGCCTGCCGGGTAATGTAGTTCAGTAATTAATTTGGTCGTTCATGTAAATAATAATGAATGGATTTTTGTGAAATTAAGCCAAGCGAGATGTGTTGATGCTTCCTACAATATATTTCAAAATCAAAGCCATATGCTTTTTAGATTGCTTATATGTGAAGTTACATCCATACTTTGACATAAGGGTTGACTTGGGAGCCGTCATTTCCTCCCTATTGGGAGCCGAAATTGACGTCATTTCCGTAAATCCTGTAAAATCGCGGTAGCCACACTTAGCCGCTAGTCAACCACGGTAAGGCTTCGGCCTACACTTCCGCTTCGGCTCCCTATTAGCTTCCTGCACAGGATGACTCGCAAAATGGAAACGCGTACTGAATATCAATTCGAATTTTGAAATAACAGGCTAGTTATTCATTCACAGAAACAGATGTTTAATTGTTTGTATTCAGAGCTTTCGTAACAAAACACACGCACCTTTACAAGAAAATAGACTATATCAACATTTTTTACGTGAGTTGAAATACAAATATGAGAAATACAAAATCTGAGTGATTGATAAAATACTGCAGTATAAATTGATGATAACCATATTACCATATAAAGATGATTTAGAACAAGGAGAAAAAAATAAAAAATACCCATACATGCAGTTCTAGAATTAAAGTGCATAGGTCTACATGTGCATATAAAATACATTCTGCCCATTTTCTCTAATAAAATAAGTTCACTTCCACCAATCCCTCAGCACGTCTATTTCGGCATGTGAATTAGCCCACCTTCTCCCATCCTGTTGTTTCACATGTCATTTGTCTGTGGCAAAGAGCATATACTGCATACATCTCCCCATTATTCGTCAGCGACAAAGTAATAATTCAGTGCTTGCTTTCCGAGCAGATGTAAACATAACTTTCAATGAAGCAATACAAAACACCAGCATGTCTCTGCAGTCAGTGTCTCTTATGAAAGAACCCTTGGTTGAGCTCTTTTCTTTGTTCATTTGTGCCTCTCACTCCTCCTTCAGCCTCCTCGCTGTGCTCAGTAGAGCCAGAGGTACGATGAAGGAGGCTGAGCTGAGGATAAAACAGGTCTCTGCTCCAGCGATCCAGTAAACTGTGAAGCAAACGCAACTGTTATAGGACATCACACAATTAAGGAAAGACCACACTAGCAAAGACATTTTAAAATTGGACAAAGTGTCAGTAGGCTAAAAACATTAAATGCCAAAAACAAATTTTACCGGCCAAAATATTTTATATACTTTACTCATTGAAATATGTCATCATACTCATGTATAGAATCAGCAGGTAATGTGTGTTCATTTAAAACTTGCTAACTCACTTATACAATGGTTCAGGTTTGTAATGCATCATGAAGTGCAATAGAATTCAAATGTTAATGTCTCAAAGAAAGTTACTGGCCAGTGTGGCAGGTGACCCTTATTCATTTATCCGCCAGCATCTGGTGCTTCAATTTTGATAGAAAAAGACATTTTAAATGTTTTTGTTAGTTTGTGTTAGGTCAGAGGAGGAGAAGAGGATAAACCTCTTACGAACAAATCACCACATTTAAAAATATTTTTAAAGCCAATTTTTTCAGTTTCCCACTCTGGTCATTACTGTCTTGTGCCGTTGCAGGGCAGCGTGCTTACCAGAGGAAGCCACAACAGGTCCCAGTGCTCTGGCCAGGGCGCCCAAACTTCGCAAGATCCCCATCACCGTGCCTTTCTGATTGGCTGAGCCTAGAGGAAGAGGAGTTCCAAAGTGCACAATTAGCTATAGTGTGCACATGATATTTAAAAAATGGTTTGTGAATTTCCATGAGTGTGTAATGAAAATGTATAAGAGGCTTACCATGGTCAGAAACAAGAGTGGACAGGCATGGAACTACAATTGCTGCAGCTGTAACAAGGGAGAAAATAATAAATAAAATGAAAACATGCTGCTGCAAAGACCCATTTCCCCCACACGGATCATTAAAGGTTAATTTTATCTTATCTTACCTTAGGTCTGGGGCTTATTCATCCCTTTGGCTCTTAATAACTTAATATGATAGGTTGATACTGTACTGAATATGTGATTTGCATACTCTGTATAACTTGTTCTGTGATTTGGTATTATAATTACGATGACGCTACATAGTGGCATGCTCCTCCTGTGCAGAATTTCAACTTTTTCATCAATGTCATTACCTGTTGCGTATCTTGACTTATGCTTTCTGCAAATATTTGTCATATATGTTTGAACCCTTTCTGCAAATGAAATTCCCCGGGACAATAAAGGTTCAACTTGACTTGACATGACATATGAAATGAGGCTGCTGCTAGTTATGAACCAACGTTTACCATTGGGATAGACGAGTGCAAAAATGACTTACCAAAAGCGTATAACGCCAAGCCGATGTAAAGCATCTTTAAATTCCACGATAGCCCAATGAGAAGAAACGCTGGAATCAGTGCTATGACTGCCTAAAAAGCAAGAAACAAGTTTCAATCAAGAGGACGTTTGTGCAGCGGTATATCACGTCTCATGTACGTGAAGAACAGTATTTTATCGTACGGCTCTGTGTCATGAAAAAAGAAGGTACTCCCACCATACGAACAGCCTTGATATGCTGCCCGGGTTTGATTCTGCGAGCGTACCCCCCTTGGATCAAAGCCATGATGATGCCTATAAAGAAGAACATCTTCCCCTGCTGCATACTGTTGAGAGAAATAAACACTGCGCTTGTAAAATTCACAATGCCGGCTGCTATAGTGAATATACTATAGCTTACAGAGTACACACCCTAATCTTTGAGTCCGTACCTTGTAAACTGGAAGCGTTGATGAGTCAGGAAACTCAGAGTGAACTCCAGACCGGAGAACAGGAACAGGTAGGTGAAATAAACCAGGCCCAGCACTTTAAGCTTCTGCATTCCTGTCAAGACATTGAGAAATTCCTACCTACTATTGGTACGTCAAAGTTCATCCATATTACATGAAAGGCAGACAAAAGTGTGAGCTTCTGCCTCATAGACACATTTTTTTGTACTTCACTCACTTTCTTTGGAGGGTGGGTCTTCTGTCCGGGTTACAGCGGAGAAATGGAACAGAGCTAACGGGTTCAGGAGGTCCCTGGAGTCCCTGACCCCTGAGGAAACCTGGGGTGAAGCAAGAACTATTTAACAAAACTCTTAGCGCTATACCTGCTCTCACCCACCCACTCAGTCCTCTACCATTCAAGCCAGATCTCCACATAGGCTATGAAGGTATTATTGAAGCAAAACACCGGAGAACTTGCATGTTGAAAGCAGGCCAATCAGAAGAGCCGTTTAAAGCAGCTTTTTTCCTGTGTGTTCCTGGTGGTCTATCAAATATTTTATACAGTTATCCTCATTATGGTTCCCAGCGAGGTGTGTTTTATCACATTTAAGTAGTTATCATAAGATATTCACACTGGATTGGGTTAGTTAAACGTTGGCAGGCTACTCGACCAATACATCCTGTTCTCTTGGACAGAACGTCTCGCCAGACTCCATTAAAACATTTAAAGTTGCCTTATTTAGTACCATTTACGTATCGCTAGGAGCCACTGGAAAATTTGGCATATAAGTGATTCGGCAAGCTGCACAGAAACGAATACCCTTGGGTGAAACCATTTCTACTTCTACTTAGTTGCAACATTTCAGCCTTGGAGAGATACGTCTCCAGTTGATTTATGTAGGCAGTTTGTATTTCCACAGCTAACCTTGTGGTCCTTAGTGAGAGTCTCTGGCAGCATCAGCCAAATGAAGAGCAGATCAGCAGCACTGAAGGCCAAGGCCAGCAGAGCTGGACCTTGATAGAAGACATCCCCTTCACTGGAGTTGATGGCAAAGTAGGCGCCCATCAGGGGTCCCACAGTAAACCCCAAGGAGAAGGCAATCCCGATCATAGCCTGGCCACAACAAAAATAAATATACACTTTGAGCTGAGGAGAGAGGCAGAAAACTGTGGCAGAAGGTGATTTGACACGTGGGCCTTTAGCAAAAGATAAAGCATGCATCCAATCACATTGTACTTTCTTTAAAATATCCCATTAATGCTACATTTCCTGTTATGGCCACAGACGTCGGTGCCTACCATTCCACGGTTCCGTGCATTCGGGCAGGGCAAGTCAGCCACAATGGCGGTGCAGAGGCTGACGTTGCCCTTACAAATGCCCCCGATCACTCGAAACAACAGGAACATGCTGAAGCTCCGGGACACGGCCCAGACCGCGTAGGAGTACATCAGCCCTAACTGGAACACAAGGCACTTCATTAGAACCAAATGAATGGCAGCACTGAGAACAGGGTTGTACGGTTTCTCACACAGGTGCAATAGGAACGGTGCCGGTTTTTGCTTGTATGATGACAGAAAGTGAACGACCCTATGATTAACAAAGCAACTAAATCACTAATGATTTACAATCATTATAGTATTATTACACTATGTTGCTCTTTTCTGCGATGCATGTAGAAGAACATTGAGATTCATATGCTTAAGTCATAAAAAGTGGTGTCATACACAGATGCAATACATTGGGCATTGCACTCACTGTGGTAAGAATGAGCAGTGGTCGTCTGCCATGCAGGTCTGACGCGGCCCCGGTTACAGGGGAAGACAGGAACTGCAGCAGAGAAAAGAGCGATCCGATCAGACCTAAAAAACAGATCGAGGAGCACAAAAATTAAACTGGGGGCTTGGAATGATTCCACCTTCTTTGCATTATTAAAATTCTATGTTTAATTTATGGTAAATGGTAAATGTTGAGCTGCATAGAATGGGAAAACAAATCCAGCATCAGATGTTAGGGGTTTGTTTACCTCCAAACAGGACACTGTTGTACTTCCTTTCCATAGGAATTCCAACGCCGTCTCTAAACCAGTCCACAACGCTCTGCAGGGATTGATACACAACGTCCTGTCCGACAAGATAACACAGAAAAGGGCAAAGTCACTCAGGGAAAATATGAACACCAGTGAAGAAGTCACTTCAGCATGAGTCAGCATGCTGACCCACACACAGACAGTCCTTCAAATCACTAATCACTCAGTTATGGTATTTTCTGGAATAGATTATCCACACAAAGCCCCCTTTGTTCAAAGAAGGTGCTTCGAATTCTGGACGAGTTATCCCACCGAAATGTCAGATTCAAAATGCTGCTTTTTTTTTTACCCTTTATTTATCCAGGGAACGTTTAGCACTGCCCTGCTTCACATTCACACAGTTACACACATTCACACCTGGAAGCTGTCCAGTACAACCAGTTTGTACTGTTCGCAACTGAACTGGAGTAACTGGAGTTTAAGTGCCTCGCACAACGGCACCTCAGGGATAGTTGTTGAAGTAGGGCCAAGTGTTTCTCATTTTTGCCACCCAGATTTTCCCTAACCTGACTCTGCCAGATGGTTTGTTTTCACAAATCCATCTGGGAACGCAGATTTGAAAGTGCCTGCCCTTTGAAAGGGGCAGGCACTTTCAAAAAGCTACTTGGCAGGAGATTGGATGAACCATCTGTCTATCGCCGTCTGGCAAGGCTAACTTCAACCAATCAGATCAACAAACCATATGACGTAGTAGGATAGCGCCAAAGAGGGAAGACTGTCAACAAACCGTAGATATGCAAAGCCCGCCTGTATAGGGACGCTGATTGGTGGTTTGGAGTCAAACCAATAGATTGGAGCGTTCCCAGATGGATTTGTGAGTCAGGTTCGATTTTCCCAGTCATCCTGGGGATTCAAATCGGTGACCTTCCAGTCACAAGACCATTTCTCTTCACTTCGAGGCTACCGCCACATTATATACGCTGTAATTGTTCAGACGCAACCAAATACACATCAGATATTTTCACATCATACAAAGCAAGTACACATCAGATCTCATCCTCTCTTGGCGACGATGACGAGGACTCTGAAATCTGGAACGCTGTAATAGAAAGACCTCAGCGGACGTTCACTTCCTCAACAAACCTAACCTCCGTTTGTGCATAGTGGTCCAGAATCGAAGGCAGGAGAGGTAGGATCAGCGTAAATCCCAGCAGGTCCAGCAGAAGGATGACAAACACAATGTTGATGACTCTTGACGAGAAGGAGCCCTCATCGTCTTGAGATTTCTCTACGGTTGACATTCCTCCCACTGAATACGGTGTCTCTTCTGTTCGAAAGGACAAGGCACGTTAGGAGAGCAGCACTGATTTGAAAACAGCCCATCCACTGAATTATAGTAAGTTATGTTTATTACACTGCATGAAAAGCACCAATCAGGCGTAACTTCTAAACTCAAGGAATTAAGGAAGTAAACCCTCGAGGAAGTACCACCGTGATAACAAGACTAAAGGACACTAACATTAACAGCATGAGTGGTTTATTCCCTGTATTCCTCAGAGGGTAAAGCATGGCACTAAATCTTTCAGGGTTATTAGTTAAATTCCCTCTGAGGCCACCCATGCTAAAAAAAAAAAGAAGAAGAAGAAAGTATACACCAAATGACATACAGTATGTAAACAAATCAATGTTTACATCAGTAGATGCATGCCAGTAAGGTTACATCACACTTATAAACCATACTCACTTTTCTTTTACTACTTCTTACAGAAAGTCACCAGGAAAGACAAAGTCATCGCACAAGGAAGAAGATGTTGCTCAAGGAAGGAGGAAACTATTTCTGTAAACGCTCAGCTCAAAGTTTGCGCCAGTCTCTCTTAACTCCACAGTGACTTAGTTGAGGTGTAAATATGTTAATTAGGACTAATTCTTTTTAAAAACGGGTCGTCTTGGTCTAATAGGCGCATATTCACTCCATCCAGACCATCGTATCGATCCGGTGAGACTGACCAATACATGACCAGCAGCAGCAGCAGAGATGGTCATACATTTTCGTCTCTGTCCAGCAAATTTTCTTAACAATGCGTACAGAAACAACATTAAGACTATTCGTGCAGTATACTTACGCAAGTCCGTAAATTACAACTTCCGAATAGATAGTGAACTCATCCGACTCTTGCAGCTCTCTCCCTCTCTCTCTCCAGTTCATTAATGAGACCAGGAAGAGGTGTTCCCTTTTAGGTGGATGACAAGAATGGGTCGTATGCAAACAGAGGAAAATGCTGCCTTCAAGTGCTCCTCATAAGCTCGTACTTCCGAATACAGTGATAACATTGGCCCTGTAACATCTTTGTCGTCTTTTAGAAATCAAGTGGCACATATAACTACTTTGTGACGACGGTAAAATGCAACTAATCTTTCAATTTATTATAAACAAAAATGACGTGAGTATGAAAACAGAAGCATACAACGATGCTACTTATTTACCTAGAATGCCAAACAAGATATAATAAATTAAATCACGTTTACCATCAGTTGTTGAAACAGCTTCCATGCTCTCAGGCCACATCCGGAAACTCGTAGAATTTGGGGTCTTGGAAAATCCCGACTTCGTTTATGTACCCCCAAATTGTAATTATATTTCCGACAGCACATGAAGGCAGCACAAGCCTCTTCTACAAGCAACGCCCATAAGGTTGGTCCAGATTTGCGTAGGCGGACATAGATGATAAATTGTTCATGATGTATGGGAATAGTTCATATGAGAAGTCAGGGTCGTGACCTCTTCCCTCTAGAATAGATAAATGATTGCAGGAAACGTAATATTAATGATGGATATTTATTTTCATAACACTTCATATTCACGGATTTCCAAAACTGTCTTTAAAACAAATACATGAAAAAAACCTTAATGATGGTATTTGTCACACATTATACAGCTTACCATCTCATTTTTGACATATTTAAAAAACATTTCACAAATTAACTATGAAGAACAGCTATGATATAAAACAATTTTATTACAAAAGATTTCACAAATCTACAAAAAACATAACTGTAAACTGGTTGTTTGGAAATACACAGTACACCGGAATACGAGACATGGCTCATTAGAACAAAATCTGGCTTTCCAAACAAACATCACCATGGGTGCGAGCAGCCTCCACGTCTGACAGTTTTAGGATACAGTACATTCTGATGTTCATGACAGAATTGTATGACAGAGAGAAAGACAAAAAGAAACACAGAGAAAGAGACAGTTACACTTAAACTACATTCCATGTCGCATGATGTGGCGCTCCAGTTCAGTGCTGTTGATGAGGTTTCGCCCGCACAACTCGCAGGCAAACAGTTTCTCATCTTCGGACGATGGGCGCGGGACTCTGGCAGCTCCATCCATGGCAGCGAATGCACCTGAAGGACAAGAACAGTTAGCTCTGGCTGGGGACTCATGACGATTACAGAGCCGATTCACATCGCATTTGTCAGTCCAGGCCACAGAACTTGAATGGATAGAACGGTCCTTCCACTGTTTGCCTTGGTAATTTGGCTAGTACAGCATAACATGGCGATGGTTAATTTCTATGGTGACAACGCAAGTCTGGGCATTAAGGCCGTAAAGTCTGTCACACTTGCTTGAGATCTGTCCAGATGTGTCTGTTGTAAGAGTGCTTAGCAAACTGTCAAAACTCAACTGAAAGCTGACGTTAGCGACGAGGTTAACGTAGCATTATCAAAGATTGTACTTCTCTCGCTAGCTCTTCTAGTCAACATTAGCATATTAGCAATCCATGGCAGCAAGGTGACGGAGAAGGTCCGCCGTAAGTCGGTTCATACGTCAAGCCCAACGGTACACATAAAAATGGCTGCTGGTCCGACCATCCTGGAACGTTGATTTGAATGGGAATGACCATTCAATCCATTCAAGTTCTGTGGTCCCAACCATTTTTTGTGTCCCCTTAGGGCTAATAAAATTCTATTCTATTCTCTTATGTTCTATTCTCCTCTATTTGAGGTAGCGAAACCCTTTTTCCATTCATTCAATTTGAATCATCTATTGAGATGTCAGTTTAGTTTCTTACCATTGGGGGCCAATGGGTTGTCAGCTTCCTTTATCCTTTCTTCCTCCTCAAGTTCCTGATTCTTACATTGGTTCATGTTTTCTTCACTCCATTCTTCCTCTTTGCACACTGGCTCCTGGTAACCATGAGTGTCGTTTTCCTCCTTGAGATATTCATTCTCAAGTACTGGCATTTCACCATATGGGTCTGCAAGGTCTTCATTGTTCTTCTGGCCGTGCACTTGCTCCTTTTTACAGCTCACAAATGAGACACCTAAGCTCTCTTTGTAATCTTTCTTTTTGTGGCATATCTTAACTCGTTCTCGGTCGTGCTTAGCAGTTAGCCATCGCCTCTCAGCAGTGGAACACGCTTGAGCCCTGATGTCCTTTGCTAGCATTTGATTCTGCTTTGCCATGTCTGGCATTACCTCGGTCCTCACTTCACACCCCTTTTGCGAGTTGTTGAGTGAGGTGATGCTCCCTTCTCCATCCAGTACTAGGATTTGACGTAGTATATCATCTTCTATCTCGGTCTCAATGTTCTGCTCCATCTTAACCTTCACATCCTGAACTGACTTCTTATGCAGCTTGCTGGCCTGTGCTGCATCAACCATATTGCAATTTTTGGTTGAGCTCTCCTCCGCTGTCTCCTGCCCTTGTTGTGCAACATGTTTTATTATGTCCTCCTTACTATCACTTGGGTTGTATTGGGCTGGGTTCTCATCCATCTCCCTCTCTTTCTTTGGATCCTGTTTCCCTTTCTGCGCTGCTTTGCCCTCCTCAAAGTTAATATTTGCTCTGTTCCCTTCCCCATCTTTTTGTTCTAATATGTTTTCCATCTCTTGTCCATTCGCAGTGTCTGCCAAGAACATCTCATCTCCTGCTTGGCCCTGTGTATCCTGCTCTTGCTGATGGGCAATATTGTTTAGCTTGTTCTCGGAATACCGGAATACTAATGCAGTACTCTCGACCGGGCTTTCTGTATTCTCTTTCAGTGTGTTCTGCCCTTGCTTCTGATGTGGTTCTTCGTTCTGTACTGCAATATTCTCCCTGATGTCATTTTCTGCTAGGTTCTCAGCTTCAATCTTTACAACATACTCCTCATTCCTCTGGTTTGATGTATTCTCTTCCTGGCTTTCATACGAGACATTGCTCGGTTCCACAGTGTTCTCCACCTCTCCCTCCTGCCCTTCCATCTTGATGTTTGTTTCTATATCTTCAGCCTCCTTATTTTGTTGCTCAAAGTTACACAAAGCTTCCTCTTCCTCAGACATCTTACCAACCCTTGTCTCTAACTGATCAAGGTTGATCTGTCCCACCAGCTCATGATTCCTCATGACCTGCACAAGAGAAAAACAAGAAATCAAACTACACTCTAAAAACTAGGGGTTCATTGGGGGATCTTCTAAGATCCATAGAGAACAAATATGCACGTTAGGGTTCCTGACTTAAAGGGTTCCTCACTTAAAGGGTTCCTTGATACCTTCATACGATAGTTTTGAGGAAGTACCCTCAGAGTTCATGCTCACATTATCAGCTACTGAAGAGTGAGGACAAAGAAGCTGTATAATTTCTACCGTTCCATTTAACTTCTGTAAAATCCTAGTAGCTTCAAGGTCGATAACTAATTATTCTTTTGGAAACAAAGGAATTCTGGGAATGCACTGGGGGTTGACTGACATATCCTCACCTGATGCTTATCACACAGGTGTGCCTCCAAGTCGCTGAGCTGAGTGCAGTCGAAGTAGCACAACCGGCACTTGTAAGGTTTGATGTCGTCATGCTTCAGCATGTGCAAACGCAGGTTCTCAGCGTCCGCGCTTGTGAAAGTGCACTTGTGGCAGCGGAAGACAATGCCTTGAAGGTAGCGTGACAGCTTTGGCCGACGCACCTCTATTGGCATCACACGTTCCTCTGAAAACAACAAATCGACAACAGCATCAGCAGAGTCAGGCGATGCAGGCAAGAAAGATTGAATACCATGAGTGTTAAGGGTGTCATAGATGAAGGAGCGCTGAATGAATCGTTGTCCAATTGTATTTTGAGCATTTAACCTACCACGATGAAGGACGATGTGATCAATCATGTTGTTTTTGTTCTTGGTCTGGTAGAGGCAGAGAGGGCAGCGCAGGTCCTTCTGATGGGTAGGCTCTGATGGGCAGTTAGAGTGACCTGTCTCCATGTGCATTTCCAGGGTTTTCCTAATGAAGTCAGGACAAACAGATGACATGTCACTTGCAAAATGTAAACAAAACTTTGAGACAATCCTCGCTGTCACAAATATCCCAAATGATGGCAAGGATAGGCAACTTGGTGAACTCTCCAATGCCAATAGAGAAAGGATGTTAACTCTGACTTAAGAAACAAAAGAAGTTCAAATTCTGATGATTTAAAAGGTTATCACAAATGAGCCAAATACGTGGGTGACATTGACTTTCACTGCATCTAGACATTTTTATTTTTGGCAACGCACCCACTCAATCACAAAAAGTTTCTGAAGTCTAAGAAAATATAAAAAACAAAAACCCATTGATTTTCATGTTCATGAAACAAAACTTTCTCGTTTTCACATGCAGAACAATACATATGAAAGTACATCATTCTCATACAGATCACCCAAAGGGTTGTAGCTTACCTCAAACCAGTGAAAAAGCAGCAGTCCTTACATCTGAGCATCTTCTTGCCATGGCGGTTTGAGTAGTGCCGTCGTATACTGGATAGGTGTCCAGTGGAGAAGTTGCAGAACTCACAGTGAAGTAGACTGTCTTCAGGTAGCTTGGTTTCTTGCAGGGCCACTGGAGCTGAGGCACTGGTCTGTGCAATCAAGCTGTAGTGATTTAACTGTCGCTGTACATCTGGGGGCTCCGAGTACAAAGACTCTGTCAGGGAACAACAAACCACAGTCTCTCATTATAACTATATACTAAGTAGGGCTGTCGCGGTAACCGCATCACCGTGATTGTGTCAAGGCACCCGCGGATGGAGAACAAACCACCGCGACAACCACGGTTGTTTAATTTTTTAGGAAAGAAGAGAATGAGAGAGAGAGAGAGAGAGAGAGAGAAAACAGTTTTTCAAAAACAGGAAAAAACCGGTCCTCCAGCTTAAAACATAACATTACACTTACTAAGTGGAGCATGTGAGCGGAGTTGAGCGGTGTGTGTGTGTGCGTGCGTGCGTGGTCATGTGCGTGAAGTGAAACACGCGATTACGGGTTGAGTCATTATGGTCCTCATCATTCCAAATCAGCGTGAGAGAGACAGCGAGAGAGAGAGACAGAGAGAGAATGGAGAGGTTTCCCCCTGTTCTTAGGACGCGCTATTGACGCGGCGATGAGCCACATACACAACCGCGGTGTGAAAATTTCAAACCGCGACAGCCCTAATACTAAAAGTAAATAGCTTCTCCTCATGTCAAAGGAATAGGCAAGCAGTCTATATTGAACATACTGAAAACATAAGGATAACTTGCTTTCAATCATTTCAGATTTATCATGAGGTTCAGTCAAGCAGTTGAATTCCTGGACATCTGATGAACAAGAGGGCTCCTTGTCTGCCGTCAGGTTGCTCTCCTCATCTTGGTTGTCGGTCTCAGCAGAACTCATGCTGATATCTGGGCATTCAGCTGCAGCGTGTAAATGGAATACAAGATAGAAGACCATCACATTTTCTCAATATAAATGCGGTGTAATCGGGGCAGAATATTACGTTTTTGGTATACTGGCTACAGTGTCTGGTAAATTCAAAATGTCCTCAGCCACTTTCGCAATATTTACAGTCAACAACATTTTTAGAATAGAGAATGTCCTCCACACTATGGCTGATAGAGGTAATTTCCCCCATTTTTTTCTTGCCAGCTATAATTTTTTATAATACAAAAGAACATCCAAACAGTGACTAGTTACATGTGGCTGGTAGAGTACAACATACCTGCCACAGCCAAAATTGACCAGAATTTGGCTGGCCGTTTGTAATAAACCCTCAGCAAAAGCAGCAAACAGCTTTCAGCTACACAAGATAGGGGTGATGGCCTGTATCATAATTCATTTGAAAATTATATATTTCAAGATATCCTTGAATATCTTGGATATCCCTCAAGACATCATATAAATATTTCAATATTTATTCAATTAAATGTGTCAATAATTGAAGGAGAGAGCATTTGTCGTATCATAGTACGCTGATACCATTGCTATTTATTCAAGTGTCATGTATGGTATGTCATATACAGGTTGCTCACCTCCATGTTTGATCATTAAATGGCTCCTTAATAGACCCATGATGTTGGTCCGATAAGCACACATACCACAACGGAAAGGCTTGACAGTCCCAGATTGATAGCTGATGCATTTGTTAAAGCTGTTAAGATAATGGCAGAAAATCAAATCAATCAGATATAATCACAAGTGGCTCATCAATAACTAAAGACACGTTGAAAGTACTGGACACAATTGATACCAACTTTGAAGTATTGCATTCAGCACTTGTTTTGATCAATTAAAACTAAAACTGCTCCTATTGTTGAGTAAAGATAACTTGTGTTGTAAATACTCCTTAGAAGCCAAACGTTTCTGTAAAAGTGCGTGCAAAATAAGTTGAAGCCAATTACATTGGAAGGCTCTCATTATCAACAAAGTGTAAGCATAATGTATTTACTGTATACAATTATTTACATGAACAAATGTGTATATGTGACTTTTATATTGAATAAGAACTTGTATTGTAGAAGAACGTATTTTGCAATGATGAGCAACTTTATATGTGCCGTCTCTACATACCAACTCCCTCACTGGTCTTACCAACTGATGCTCGTTTGTAAGACACGTTTTGATGTGTTTTGGTTTTAACTCCTATCTGCAAACCACCAAAGTTATATATAGTTTCTTCTTACATGTTTTTTGATGATGAGGTTGGCAGGGTGTCCAGTCTCTTGAGAGCAGCCGTGGCTGCATGGCTGTGTTCATGCACACGCAAACCTGTCAATGACGTAAATGTCCGACTGCAGTGTTTGCAAGTGTAATCCTCTTCTCTAGATTTTAGCTCTGGTTCCTCCATCTCAGGGGTTTTTAAAGGTGATGATGGGGGACTTGTTGCCAGAGTAAACGTCTCTACGTTCGTCACATTCCATCGGGCCAGCTCCTGTACTGTCTGAACCTCAGGTAGTTCATCTTGCCTTTTGAGCTGAAAATAAAAACACAGCAAGGGGTCAACTAACTTTAAACTTAGAAGTATAGCTCAATCATGTAGCAAATGTTCATGAGGTAGAATGATTATGTGGGCAGATCGCAGATGACTTACTTTGACGCATTTGGCCTCTGGTGTCTTTGTCTTCACAGCGTTTGCTTTCTTCCTATACAGCTCTCTGTGGTGATCCAGATGGCAACAGAGCTCTCTAGTGCCATTGATTTTAATGCTGCAGTGGCCACATTTATAAACACCTGAGCCCTTCTTTGAAGTCGTTGAAAGCACAGTAAAGTCCAATGTGAAATCTGTGCTGTGAAAACTAGTGTAGTGGACAATAAGCAGCTGAGATGAGTTAAACAATAAGTTGGGACACTTCTTGCATTTAACTGGTGCACTTTCCTCAGATTCGGCTTCAGGCAGCTTGCTGACCTTTTCCTCTTTACATTTTGTATTGTATTGAGGAACAAAGTATGTGTTGAATGCAGCACGTCCGTGACTCCTCTTGTAGTGGGATACAAGGTACCGTCGAAACAATGCTGAATAGGTACACAGGCGACACTTGTAGATGAACTCCTTGTTTTTTATTGTCGGTGTGCTAGACTGACTCGTCTCAGGAGTGTCTTCTGGATGCCGAGTTACAGGATGGTCTACAGAGGTTGGTTTTGGCTTCCTGAAAAGTTGCTGGTGTACTGGTACATAGTATTTGATGAATGCAGCCTTTCCATGTGTCCGGGT
>OMLI01002760.1:4906-17247 GCA_900302605.1 Rondeletia loricata
AGAGCCCTTTGAATAGAATTCAGCCCGGTCTCCTCTGTACAGTACAATAATCAGACACACCTCCCCCTTCAATCCTTTTAGCCTTGCCGGACACACACACACACAAACACACACACACACACACACACACACACACACACACACACACACACACACACACACACACACACACACACACACACACACACACACACTCGCACACACGCACGCACGCACGCACACCAAAACTTGGGCAGTAGTTTATTGACTGACAGTTCCCAAATGTTCAGAAGCCCAACCAGGGATCCCCTAGTCTCCAATCGGGTCGGAAGTTACAATGTGCAAACTGAGCAACACTTTTGAATGGGATATTTCTTCCAGAAACATTAGAGGTATGAAGAACACAACAAAAACTTTGGAATAGGACTTCAGTATTTGCAATTTGACGAACAGTAACCTCACGTGTGCCCTCCTCAAGGAATCAGGGTGGTGGCGGGTGTAAGTTACAGAACCTACAGTATACCTGTCCTCCCTAATGGAATAGACTGTACCTTTATCATAAGGTCTTCCTACTTTTTGACTGATTTCCTTTTTCACTGCAAATCTATCTATTGTATCTTCAGACAGAGGAGAACACAGTCATGAAGGAGGCCCTTGGGAGGATGAAGAACTCTAAGGAGAAAAACATGTGCTGGCAGGACGGCCGTCTGTTTGAGGATAAGGAAGACTGGGTTGTAGACAGCTGCACCAAATGTACCTGCCAGGTAGGACCAAGCGATATGGAAATATGTACAGAATTAGTACATGTATTTTCACTGATATCATTGCTATTTATCGATGGCAGGAGTCCAAGATTGTGTGTCACCAAATTACGTGCCCACCAGTGGCCTGTGCCAGCCCCTCCTTTATCGATGGCGAGTGTTGCCCCATGTGTATGCGTAAGTAGTTAAAAGATGTTCTATTAGCTAATGAACACAGTATATAAACACACAATAATAAGCACACACACACACACATCTCAGTTTCATGCACGGATGACATTTACAAATTTTCATGGCGCAATATGCCGGAAAAACAATATTCCATGCATATTAAGTTTTAATAATACAGCACTGTTGTAGCCTATTTGTCTTTGTGAGCCAAGCACATATTTATTGCTCAAAATGAACCACGCTCAAAATGGCTACTGTGGGCTTTTAAGATGATGTAATGTGAAAAACAGTCTGAAATAAATAAAAAATTAAACAGTGTGGTCATTGCCTTTTTCCATCAACCTTTTTTTTTCTTCTATCTGAACAATGAGGGAATATGTGGAGTGTTTTCTAATGCACAAAAAGCAAGAAAATCTCTGGTGGGTTTGTCCTGAGTGTGTCCTGTCAATGTTCCCAGCTAAAGACAGTGAGGATGGCTGGTCCCCCTGGTCAGAGTGGACAGAGTGTACAGTCACCTGCGGGACAGGAACTCAACAGAGGGGCAGGTCATGTGATGCCACCAGTAACCCCTGCACCGGACCCTCCATCCAGACCCGCAAGTGCAGCCTGGGCAAATGCGACAGCCGTGGTGAGTACATTTTCAAATAGTTGGCCTCCAGTGACTCAGTCTTCATTTGAATATGTAACATACAGAAGTCTCCATCTGGGGTTCTTGGTATCACCACTGTGATAAATCAATATCAAAGTATATTTATTGCTTTATTGCCACAGCTGCACAATAATGGTGATATAAGACAAGCCACTGTTATGTTACAGTGTGACATATGGGATGGAGGAACTTGGTAGAAATGTTGAAAAGTACAGTTGTGTAGGGTGGAGTTAAATGAAAAATGATATCTTCCAAAGTACAAAAGACTGAGTTCTCTCCCTCATAAATCTGCTGAAAATGGATCCATCTGAGTGAGGCTGAATCAGAGGCGGGCTGGACTGTATGGTTGGGTTGCAGGGTGTGCCCACCCAGTCCAAGTTAATTCCAAATAAATCATTGGCTGAAACTGTGCAATGACTCACAATTTGATTATTAGATTTATTCGAGGTGGTGTGCCATCCCTTTTTGCTAGATTTCTACTTAATGCTGAAATTAATTAATTGGTGTTTGATGAATTGTTGGCTTAACGTGTGTTAGTGCTTGGCTAGCATTACTTTGGATCTGTGTGACTGGCTGAAACAGTTTAACCACTGTGGGATAGTTTACCCACAATGGCATAAATACTGGAGCGAGCATCTTAAACATCTTTGAAATTGAGCCATTCCTCTCCAATATCACACAATGTTTACTCGTAGAGAATGTGGTGGCATTTCTTTTCCTTCACATTTGCAGAATATACATGCCTTTTACTATTTGTTTGAATGAAAATCTAGAGGATAATACGTAACATCTGTGTTTTGGTGATCGCTGGCTCACGTGTTTGATGTTCGATGCCCAGTTCGCCAGGATGGAGGGTGGAGTTTGTGGTCACCATGGTCGTCCTGCTCAGTGACCTGTGGAGAGGGCCAGATCACCAGGATACGCCACTGCAATGCCCCTGTGCCACAGCTGGGGGGCAAAGACTGTGAGGGCAGTGGTAGAGAGACTCAACGCTGCGATGCCAAGCCGTGTCCTAGTGAGTACGGCAGCCCGGAGGGAACACTCAGAAGCAATATCCATTACAGCAATGTCCATCTTGAACAACCAGATTTACTCGTGCCTCATGGCTCGCCTAAAGCAACATTCCCATGTGTTTTGAACTGGCCTGCTGTCTGTCTTTCAGGAAATGTTGACCCAGATCAGCTCAGTATGTTTTCCCTTGTAGTATTAGATTCCAGGCTTCTGACTCTCTGGCTACTCTTCAGAATTGGGATTTGGGAGTGTTCACATACTGTGGTTTAGATATAAACAGTTGGAAGCTTGGTGTTAAAAATTTACTGAATTATTTTAATTCAGATCTAATAAATATCTAATATCTACCTCCTTGATGTATCTTTGTAGTTGATGGTGGTTGGGGTCCTTGGTCTCCATGGGCAACCTGTTCAGCAACTTGCGGAGGTGGCAGCAAAAGTCGCACACGTGTGTGCAACAGCCCTCGACCACATCATGGAGGCAAGAAGTGTCTCGGGGAGGCTAACGACAGTGACAGCTGTAACAAAAAAGACTGTCCTATTGGTGAGTGCAAATCACTCAACATCTTCTTTTTAGACATTTTTGCATAAAAGTCTGGATTGTTGGATGTCTGGATGTACAGTATATTCCAGCTGGTGGGAATTTATCCTTGAGGCAACAAGTTCAGATGAAAAACATGAAAAATGAAAGTTGGAACCAAATTATAGATATTTCCTGGCAATGTATAAATCAATTTCCTTTTGTTTTACTCATTACTGTTGTCTAAATCCCCTACAGATGGCTGTCTGTCTAACCCATGCTTTGGTGGAGTGGACTGCAACAGTTCTCCGGACGGATCCTGGGAGTGTGGACCATGCCCTGCTGGCTTCCGTGGAAACGGCACCCACTGTGAAGATATCAATGAGGTAAATAGACTTTTTTTTAAACATTCCTGCATTTCTCGTGTGTATGAACCAAATATTGAATAAATGCCTCGTTCATATTATTACTCATTTACATGAACTGATGCTTTTCTTCCCCCCCTAGTGTGACATGGTGTCTGATGTTTGCTACAAATTGAGTGGAACGCAGCGCTGTGTCAACACCGATCCAGGTTTCCACTGTCTGCCCTGTCCAAAGCGCTACAAGGGTAACCAACCATTTGGTATGGGGGTAGAGGCTGCCAAGAAGAACAAACAGGTGAGTTACCGTTACTCTCAATCAATGTCAGTATTGGGCTATCGATTGGCAGCCATTCAAACACAGTAGTTCTTGGACTCTTAAGAGAAGTATATAGAATGAAAATGAAGTGTGGTAAATGAAAGGATACAATGTGAGCCTTTAGCTCCAGGCATATTTGAAAAGGCAGTTAAAAGTAAGTGTGGATTTTTGCATGTCAGATCCAAATTTATGAATGAAGGAAGCTACAGCTCAAGTGATTTACTGACCTCATTTTTAGAGTGTGAGTGTTTGCACAGTGTTAGAGGGGACGCCCTGGGCCACCATATATGAATGTGACCCACCTTGACCCAGTATCAC
The DNA here is from genome assembly GCA_900302605.1 of Rondeletia loricata. NCBI lineage: Eukaryota > Metazoa > Chordata > Actinopteri > Beryciformes > Rondeletiidae > Rondeletia > Rondeletia loricata. The sequence continues at coordinate 8,996 of OMLI01002760.1, forward strand.
AGAGGGGAGGGAGAGGGAGGAGAGTTGGGCAACTCTTAACAACAAACACATGTTACATATCTCTCTGCTATTTTCATAGTAAGATCAGAGGCAAGGCAGTCTCTCTCTATTTTTTGTAATACTTTGGCTCTACCCACTAGACCTTTAAAAGAACTCAATGTTTCCACTCTTGTCACAACTACTGGATGTGAAACATATCACTTGTTAATATGATGTGTCAGGATATTTACCACTTGATTGGGGCACACAGCTCTCTGCTCTCTTGTGATCACTGAATTCACAGAGTGCTTGGAAATGCTCTGACCAGCACTTGCATAACATCCCTTGTGGACCACTTTGCCACTCTTTGGCCTCTGCAGCTGCTTGGCTTTGGTTTGATGCCCCAGTTTTACAAATTGATTTGGGAAAAGGGGAATTGTCTCATAGCTGGCACTAATGGGCTCCATTTCACAGTTTCGATCAAAGGCCTCTCCATGCTGTCACTTTATGCTCTATGAGCTCATGGAGTGGCATCCAAACTGGAGTTATGTTCATCCTTTCTTAATGAGTGGCAGCTGTGAATACCCTATGTTACAATATAAGGGGCAATGGGGGGTCATAGTATGATGCATTAAGTGGAGATTTCATAAAATCAACTGTGCCTCATACTTACACCAATACCACAGGTACTTATATTTTCATTATACCTGTACTCTATGCCAAGTAAGACATACAGTACTTTGAAGAGACATGATCATGCCTCTTGTGATTTTACTGTTATGATATGCTCGGCTTAATTCCACCTGGCCTCCTTTCTCCAGATGTGTGAGCCAGAGAACCCATGCAAGGACAAGACCCATAACTGTCACAAATACGCCCAATGCATCTACCTCAGCCACTTCAGCGACCCTATGTACAAGTGTGAGTGTAGGATTGGTTACGCTGGAGATGGCTTCTTCTGTGGAGAGGACTCCGACTTGGATGGCTGGCCCAATCAGAACCTTGTGTGTGGTGCCAACGCCACCTATCACTGCAAGAAGGTATCTAGTTTGACCTCATGTCACTTCACTTCCTTCACCTATGCATTAGAGTACATTAACCTGTCTGCAGAAAGTATTTGATATTGCCTACATTGCAGTGTATAGATGTTACATGTAAAACTGCTGAATTTCTCACTAATATTTCAGGACAATTGCCCTAGCCTGCCTAACTCTGGACAAGAAGACTTTGACAAAGATGGTCAAGGAGATGCTTGTGACAAGGATGATGACAATGATGGAATTGTAGATGAGAGGGTATGAGTGTTTTCGTCACATTCACACATTTCATTTCATCATCAGACTTATGATGTACTTTATGTTAATGTGTTCTCTAATAAACATATACTCTCCCCTCAGGACAACTGTCCCCTTCTGTACAATCCTCGCCAGTTTGACTTTGACAAGGATGAAGTTGGTGACCGCTGTGATAACTGCCCCTATGAGCACAACCCTGCTCAAATAGACACTGACAACAATGGAGAAGGGGATGCCTGTTCAGTGGACATTGATGGAGATGGTAAAATAATCTAATCAAATTAGCAACAATTTATTCATTTTTGTATATATATTGATTAAAGGCCCTATATGTAAGTTGTTACTCTTAAGCGCAAATTATACTTCTGCGTCGATGCTACGCCATACCTACGGCGTAGGTGCCTACGGCGGTGAAAGCATTTATAGTTCTGCGTCGGTGATTCTGCTACAACGCCGAAATCGGCGGACATCAACCGGATACAGATAGGAGGAAATACGAAGCGGGCCATTCACAGTGCTTACGGTCTGTGTCGCCCTATGCGCAGTTAAATTTTTGGAGAGGTGCACGTAAGCTACGGCGGCAGCCTCTGCGGGCTACGCCGACATCGGAAGGACCTACGCCGTAGCTACGCCGTTGTTTCGACGCAGAAGTATAAATTACGCTTTACTGACACAGTGTATGACAGTGGCCGTTAGGGGAACTGCAGTCAGTCTCTTACACGCGCTCCTGGCTCGTGCGTGCCCCGTGTGTGTGTGTGTGTGATGGGCAGGCTCGGGAACGCGCATAACGTCACATCCGGTAGATTTGCCGCGAAAACTCGGCCCGAGTCCTCCACATTCCTGCTCATATAGAGATAGAACGGCTGAAAAGAGAGAGACAAGGCTGGTGTCATTAGTTCTCATTAGTTACGGAGAATTCACTCATTGACAATAAAAAACGCTTAATGAATGTTAATTTCGGCCGAACATTTACATATAGGGCCTTTAATGCTGATCAGTTCATACATGTCGTTGTATTTGACTAGTATTGAACAGTCATGATAAGCAATGTAATTCTGCAAATTTTAGCCAAGAAAATTTATTTTGCCACAGAATTGAAATATCGTGATTAGTCCATTTAGGACAGTTTATTATTCGATTTTTTTACCTTGAACAGGCAAGCAAATGTCATAAACTATCCCTCTGTTTCTCAGAAATTCTGAATGAGAATGACAACTGCCCCTATGTGTACAACACTGACCAGAAGGACACTGACATGGATGGAGTAGGTGACCAGTGTGACAACTGTCCAATGCTGCACAACCCTGACCAGGTACTCTAACACATTGTATTAATGAAATGCTCAGTGGGTACAGGAAAAGACCAACTGGAACATCATTTGTGTCACATGTGGCAATAGAGTCTGTTATTTTTACCATGATTGTTAACCACTCTATGTATCCAACAGACTGACATGGACAATGACCTGGTTGGAGATCAGTGTGATAATAACCAGGACATCGATGAAGACGGCCATCAGAACAACCTGGACAACTGTCCCTATGTGGCCAATGCCAACCAGGCTGACCATGACAAGGATGGCAAAGGAGACGCTTGTGACTATGATGATGATGATGATGGAATACCCGATGACAAGGACAACTGCAGACTAACACCCAACAAAGACCAGCTGGACTCTGATGGTGAGGATGGAAGATTGAAAGGAAATCACACACCCATTTGGGGGACTCTGAGGGTAGCAGGCTTGGGTGCATGCCATGTGCTTTTGACCTGACATCGCAGGTGTGAATCCGGCTCTTGATGTTTCACATATCGGCCCTATGCTTTTTCCTGTTGCTCTAAAGTCTAAATGTCATTAAAAAAACAACAACATAAGACTTACAACAAAGAACAAACCAATACATTTCTACAGGGATGAAAAGAGTACCAAAATATCCTACTCAAGTACTGTTACTTTGCTGAAATTTTACTTAAGTAGGAGTACAATTACTGGTGTTAAAATTTACTCTGCTACTAGCTATCCAACTAGCTAGCAAGACTAGCAAATTAGCTAGCCAACAACCAGGCTAATGCTGCGTTCACATGGAATCAGGTAGACGTAGATGGCAAACCAGATGTCATGTTGGTGGACGAGAGCAGTACGGTAAAATTGGATGAGGCCGAATGTTACGTTACGTAGCTACCTTGCACAAGGAGAAAACATGGCAGATATCGATAACGAAAAGAAAACATACACAAGGAATACATCAAGTGCAATTCTCATTTCACTGTCCATTTTGGAATGAATGACCACTAGAATTGTTACATAAAAAAGATAAAATAATTGTTCTAAATATATTTTATTTCATTCGTTGTAAACAATTCAACATCACCATAGCAACCTATCGTCATGCGTGGTTTGGTTTGTCGTCCTGTCGTCGGCGCCTGTTTGTTTTTCCCGTGCTCTGTTCCCGTCCGCCGTCTACTGTCTACCGGATTCCATGTGAACGCACTTTTTGGCTAATGTTAACTAAGCTATTATCAGGGATACATTTTAGCATTTAATTAGTTAACGTTACCTACACAGGTTTGATGCAGATTTAATTTATGAGTGGCCAGTTTCTGATGCAATGCTTAAAGTCACACTGAAGTGAAAAATTACCTTTTTGCCGTTTTAGCTCATTCTATCATACCATACACTTATTTGACAATTTATGCCACAAAAATTTCATTTTATTGTATTTTTATATGAAAATCTCATTACTTTTACTAAAAGTAAAACAGAAAAATCGTGATAACTTCATCGTGTACCAGGAGGCGTACATAAAAATTCCAACCAATAAAACCATCACAGATTTTTTAACAATCTCCCATTAAATAAAACTGCCTTTCTCTCCCTAACTGATATCCCATTGGTTTACACTTTTGAATGATCCCTCCCTGCATTATGTCACGCCCCAATATCCTGTTTCAACAGGAAATACATCACATTAAGGAAGCAGGATGCTCTCAAAATGCCGTTTCATTGTGCCTTTAAGGAGAGCCTACAACATTTTTACTCTGTAATGGATGTGAATTAAAATGTAGTGAAGTATAATACCAAAACATACTCAAGTAATAGTACAATTACTAACTTCAAAATATCCTCAAAATAGTACAAGTACACAAACAGCTACTCAGTAACAAGCGTAAATGTAATTTGTTACTTCCACCGTTGCATTTATTTACATTACATACAAATAATAAAGCTTCCAGATCAATCATGATGCAAACGTTAACCTAGTAAGTAATGATATGCCACTTGTACATACACTAACAAATTACAGTATGCCCTGACACACATGCCTGCACACACCATGCATCAGCATGTTGAACAACTTCCCCCCCAAGATCTTTTGGCCTGTTCTGAGAGGAATGTTGAAACTGTTGCTCCCTGTCAGTCTGGGAATTAATAACCTTTAGCTGTAGTGTGATTTATAGCTTGTATGGCCCAGTATTCTAGATATCTACTATTCTTGATGGCTTCTTCTAATAGCAGTCTCTCTCCATGGCCCCTCTGCACTTAGCCCTTGTACTCATCAGTCAATGATGTTCACATTTTGCTTGTACGTTGTTGTTCAGTATGCCCGACCAGATGCTTTCACAGTTCACAATTAGCAGTGCTACAGCAGGTGTGAAATATGGTGGCTGTGGAAAGAGTTAAGGCTTGGGTCAGCCTTGGTGATGTCATTATGCATGACTTCACTGTGGAGCCCAGGAGGGCACACGCCAGGCTGTGATGTTTTTATTTCCAACAGACTTGCTCTTGATTAATCCGGAGTGCCCAATTTAAGCAGGGTTACCTGGAGTTTGTTTAGCTGTCTGTAACTGGAAACAGGCCGTGAAGGAGGAAGGCCCTGGACGCAGATGCTTTCACACTCTTCACAGCTCGTCAGATAGTGTTTATTTGATAGAATCAGCTTAGTCCCCTGTGCAATAACAAAGAGCCGACAAAAAGCAGCTAGCGACTTCCATGCAGTGGGCTTTATTAGTCACTGGCATCCTCTCCTCTGTGCGCTCATGGCCTGCAGTCTGGGTCTAATAGACTTCAGACCTCAGATAGTTACAAGTATCAGTGGAAGTTGTCACAGCATGAAAAGATGGCTGATTTGGCTTACTAGACTTGGCAAAGGTATTGAAGCTAGTTTCCTGGGAGGAGTTGCTATTTTTTCCATTCACTTTTAATATAAACTTGGAGTAGCACCTCAACCCTCACTGCAGTGGGAATATTATGACAGTAACATTAGCCGCCATACAGATTTTCACAAAGGCTTATGGAAACTAGAACAAAAGGAAAAAAAGATAGTGTATATAATGCATGTCTAGTTAAAATGAGATAAAAACCTATACATTTTGATGACAATGTTGTAATTAACAGGTGATGGAAGAGGCGATGCCTGCAAAGATGACTTTGACAACGACAATATCCCAGACATCTTTGACGTGTGCCCAGAGAACAACGCCATCAGTGTCACTGACTTCAGGAAGTTCCAGATGGTCCACTTGGATCCTAAGGGAACCACTCAAATTGATCCCAACTGGGTCGTCAGACATCAGGGCAAAGAGCTTGTTCAGACTGCCAACTCTGACCCAGGCATTGCAGTAGGTGAGCAGCACACACTCATATGTTTTCTCTCTACAATGATTTCCTCTTAATATGCAGCCCTGAATACGATACCAAGCACCATCCTGGCTGAACAGTTCATGACATGTAGCATCACACGTCTCTCTCACCACCACAGGTTTTGATGAGTTCAGTGCTGTGGACTTCAGTGGCACAATGTACGTGAACACGGATAGAGATGATGACTACGCAGGCTTTGTGTTCGGCTACCAGTCGAGTGGGCGCTTTTATGTAGTGATGTGGAAGCAGATCACACAGACCTACTGGGAAGACAAGCCCTCCAAGGCCTTTGGCATCTCTGGCGTTTCACTCAAAGTAGTCAACTCTACCACTGGCAGTGGAGAGAACCTCAGAAATGCTTTGTGGCACACTGGCAACACTCCTGGACAGGTAGGCTGCAGTCTAAATGCTATTTGGTCTATTTAAACGTCTGCGGTAGTATTTATGTTAAGTGTTTTTAATTATTTTACATAGGTGCGTACTCTGTGGCATGACCCCAAAAACATTGGTTGGAAGGATTACACAGCCTACAGGTGGCACCTCATCCACAGACCAAAGACCGGTTTCATCAGGTAGGAAAAAAAGATGCACAGCACAACTATGGAAAACACCTTGTTCCTCTATCTCAGAGATGGGCAACTTAAATGGTGGGGGCCCAAAGAACTATGATATGGAATCACTATGGAGGCTGTATGTGTATGAACAGATGCTAAGATGCTAATCACAGATGAAACCCACACAGATGTTGCAATAACCTGTATTGAACAGAATTATAGCTACCTAACTAGGTTTCATAATAACATCAGTATCATCTGTATTCGTTTTTCTGTCTTCAGTTCATTGCAGAAAAGATTGGATATATGTACCAGTTTTATAAACTGATGCATAGGTGAGAATAGACCAAAATAAACTAGCACAGGCAAGATCACCAGTGACCAGTGTTCATCTTAGAGACTTAAGTTTGTGTGAGAGACTAAAAATACTAAAGAGCTGATGAAATTGTGGTTTAGGTTCAAGCACAAAAAGGTTAGAAATTAATATGGGGGTTCAGAGTTGCCCATCGCTGATCTACAATATAGTAAGCACCACCATGAGAACACAGTAAGGACTAAATCTTTGTCACGTGTCTTCCAGGGTTGTGGTCTATGAAGGTAAACAGATCATGGCCGACTCAGGACCAGTTTATGACAAGACATTTTCCGGGGGAAGGTTAGGCTTGTTTGTCTTCTCACAAGAACTGGTCTTCTTCTCCGACCTCAAGTATGAGTGCAGAGGTTAGTAGTAAAACTTTGATCACTTTAATTTTCTAAAGATAATTTTTCTGCTTTATTAGAGAAATAAAGGTGTGTGTGTGTGTGTCTGTGCATGTATGAAGTTAAAATTCCACCAAAATCCTAGAGAACCATTACCTGCACATACATTCATGTGTTAGAGGATATCACCAAGACCCCAGGGAATTTTTTGGATGTCCTAGTTTGATCACAATTTTACCTAAACAAGTGCAAGCAATATGAAAGCAACTGTAAACCAAATGTAGAACCAGTTTTGTTTTGTTTGATCCCCGTGGTAACTATGAAGACAAATTAATTCATCTGTCAGGGTGTTTTTTTCCTATTTGACATAAATTAGGCTATCACATTTGAAATTGTAGGATATTTGAACCAAGCTAAAGGCAATTGCATTGAAAAATGTTGTTATGATTCAAGGATGCTAGAAATCGTTATTTGTGGTTGCAATGAATAGCCCAGAAGGATCCACTTTGCAATTCCCACTTTTGTCCATTTGGGGGATTTGTTCCACATATTGCATTCCATTTCATTAGAATTGGCTAATAACTTACTCATGAATAAGGGTACATTATAAATTAGGACATCAGAAACTTTCCTTAGGGTCTTGGCAAGCTAGGTGAATCATTCTTGAGTGTGTCTGACTATTCTGTTATTGAGCCTGGGTTTGGCTATTTTTCCAAGGCAAGCATTTCTGCATGCAGACATTTCGAAGGAGATAACTATCAAAGTGGCGATATCCTCTAACGCGTAAATGCACTAACTTGTACAAAATAAATGTAGTGTGGTGTAGGTGTGGTGCAGCCAACATTTACACATGAACGCCACATGTACATTACACTTAAATGAAATAAATTGTGCCAACATTATACCTACGATACACGTGTCTAATGCATTTGACTCATTTGACTATGTAAGACTATGTATGTAAATTCTTGGCATAATCTTAGAGGCTTGGTCAGATCTTGTAGGTCTTGGTCTGACAATAGGTAGGCATTGTGGGTACTGGTTCTGTAGGATGTTGTCAGTCTTGGAACACTATTGTGTGTG